>VUQR01004655.1:87838-108209 GCA_015108515.1 Hemichromis elongatus
TAAACCCCATTAAGGATGATATATGCTATTTGTTAATGTTGGATTTACATTTGAAAAAATATCATCTGTCATCACCTCAGGGCTCTTCACAGTGTAGTTTATCACGGGCAATATATTTGTTGATTCATTATTCTTAAATATCTCCCCTCATTAGAATGACTCTTGAATATAGGATCGACTGATCAGACTGAGAATACTTAACCGCAGTGCACACAACCAGTAGTTGCTGATTCAATTTGCGTCCTTGAGGATTTTCAGGAAATTACTTTTGATAGTCAATAACACAATTAAGTAAACTACACACACATTATCATGAATAATTGATAAGAAATTATGTATTACCATGAAGTAGTGGTTCAATAATTGATGAGGCGACACCCTGGTGACACAGGAGAGGGAGATAATGTCAAAAGTCGTGCCAGGTTGTACACAGATCATCTTTTTTTTTCTCTTTTTTTTTTTTTATTAAAACACCATTATGTGTGCATGTTGTAAATATCTGAAAATTATACCAATAAAGTGAATCTTTTACCGATTGTGACTTTAAGACTTTTTGATAGGATTTTTAATTTATGAGGGGCTTCAGTTTCTATGAACCCACACAACATTCATGTTCCTTTTTGAGAGAAAAATCCACAAATTTAGACAAAAATTTCAACCTGGGAGCCATTTTTTAAATTTACATATTTGATATCATAAACCACTGCAGGTATAGAAATATTGTATTATGTAGCAACTGCTCTCCTGGATCTAAAAATGGCTCAAATACTATTACCTAAAACACTGTGCCTTCGTATATTGCTTTATCTTTAAGTGCATGAGAGAGCTCCAGAGCAAAGATGTTGAGCCCAGTGACATGGCAGCTAATGATAACACAATATCCTTATACAAACCAGCTTCTTCTCCAAAATGTACCAGTATGGACGACATAATCCAGCCAACTCATACAAAAGACACGGAAAAACACATTCAGTCTCTCCAAAATTGAATACAGCAGTTGTGGAATTTAATCATTAGCCAAAACAAAGGATGCTGAAGTTATAATGACTCCGATCATCATTAAGTTCTGCATGGTGCCCATAATTCACTGCTTTAATATTTCATAAACAAGTCAAGTTGGTGTTGACATTCAGCTGTGCATGTGGCATCATTGATAATTTTCTGTCACCTAAAAAAAGTCCTGAGGCGGTTTTGTGGAGCATTGTTATATCAAATTAGCTGGAGAGTGGCCAGAAAAGCAGACAAACATGGTGAATACGGGGGACAGCAGTTGAACTCTGTTCTTACAGTGCAGTTAATGGGCTTCTTTTGTTGCAGTAATGAAATATTTTTGCAGGGATGTGGGGGAAAAAATGTCCTGAAACAGGGAGACGCTGCGCACATGCACCCATCCACAGACGCATGCAGACAATGTAAGACAGAAAGAGGCCGTACACTCAAGAAAGAGTCATCCATACATGCAGCTCCTTTTGCTTGACATTAAGTGCAACACTAAATTTTTACTATTTACGTCTCAAAGTCAGACATAAAGTGAATTCAGACCCGTGTCCAGCGAAGGGCCAAAACAACCTGCTAAACTATCGTCTCTGCTTTTAATTCCTACAGCGGAGCTGACCAACAACCCAATCAATTAGAATCAATTAGGCTCATTTCTGTATGGAGATTATACAAACAAAGCATATCTTAATGCAGCGAGTAATGTGCCTGTCTGCTGTTTGCCACATAACCACAGCTCTGCTCACCCTTACTCAGCAGAAGGAAAAGCATCCTCAGCGTTTGTGATCAATGCCCACAGTCCCCAGCAGCTTCTCAATAAAGCTATTCTGAAGCAAAGCTGGGGAGCTGTATTGTACAAAAACTTGAGAGGTTTGTATCAAAAGTCCACATTTCTCCACAGAACTGTAAAAACTGGTTGTCTTGTAATCTAAATTTGCCCACTAGAGGGACTTAGTGAGCAGGAAACTGACGTGGCCAGCGTCATTTCTAACCTCAATGGGGAAATTGAGCCTTTTGGTTTATGACACACAGATTATTTTTGCTGAGGGATGTTACAAATAACATTTTATCAATCAAAACCTTTTTTAAAAAAGAAAGTACTCGTGGATTAAAGACCCCAAAACAAGATTTTATGGCAGCAACTTGCATCTGTTATTGATACGAGCCGAACATACAGCTGATTGTCAGCGACTGACTTGATTCCAGGGTGGAGAGGAAAATAGAAGGGCGTGTGGGTGGGGTTTGTTTAGAAGGGCGGAAAGAGATTAGTTAAAAAGGGATTACATCAGCATTTCCTAAAGTTTAGTGAGCTCTACGTAAAACCATCTGTGTATGTGTGTGTGTAGGCATGTGTGGAGGAGTGTGTCTCCATTAAGGCCCATGTGTGTGTGTCCATCATCCTGTCAGGCCAGCCCTGCACCCGCCAAGAATCCCAGGAAACTATCTGCTGCAGCAATCTCCTATTATAGCAGCAGGCTGAGGGGAAGGAGCTATGGGGGTGAAAGGGGGAGGTACAGCCCCTCCCCTTCCTTTGCCTTATGGCCTTTTCTGCTGGGGGTTGAGTGAGGCTGTAGTCAGGGAGATTAGACCGGCCATGGTTTGAGTACTGTAATAAAGGGAAAATTCAGGTTAAATTTAACCCTATCAGACATGATGTGTCAAATAAAAAATAGAAGGCAATAGATGGAAAAAAACAAAACAAACCCCAACAATGCTGGAAAAACATTTCCCTTGTTTTGGTCTCCAACATGAAGCTTCATTCAAGCGAAGTGACCGGAGGCCACTTGTTGACACTCAATATAGTGTTTGTCAGTTCTGTTCAACAAAGAAGGTGGCACTTGAGTGTAACGCAATCAAGTTATTTCTGTCTCTCAGAAGGGCACCCAAGCTACAGCCCCTCCGTAGACCCTCCCAAATACCCAGCATTAGTACATCCACAGGAAATTAGTGTTTTCTCCTGGTTTAGATCTTGCAGCCTCCTCACAAACTTGCGATGTTTCCAGTTTACTGACAGTTAGTTCTGGCTGCTAATGGCCAATAGTAGCTGTCCAGATTTATAAATAGTTGAGAGGCTGTTTGTTTCATCCATCTGACACTCGACACCAGAGGATTTCACAGACCTGCATGGTAGCACGAGCCCTTATTCTGGTCCCCCATGGTGGACACTCTCCCTGGGACAACTCCTCTATTTCTGTCTAGTCTACAGCCCTGAGTCCTGCCTGCTGCTCAGAGACCTGACTGTGGACTACATAGAGAGTTTTCTTGGTCTTCTGAGAGCTGGAGCTGCGCGAGAGGAGTTGTGTGAGGGAACAGATCAGGATCAGATGAGCATCAAAGGCCTTTTTAGAGAGATAAAACACTTTTGAGGAGTTTACAACAAGGCACAAATTATGGAACATAAAACCCAAAGGTAAGACAAGAAGCTCCGTCTGTATTCTTGTTCATATACAACTTACTTTAAAGCTTGCAATTTCAATGATTTTGACACACAAAAAAGTAGAGAAAAAAAATCTCTGATCCCATTTCTAAAATAGTAATGCACATTCACTTACTGAAGGTACTGTGCAGTATTTAGCTGCACTTATAGAATTTCTTTTTGTTCCACTGAAAGTTGCTGACATCAGTAAACATTTACTGCTATCCTTTGAGAAGGTACAGATACATTCCTGTGCAGTCTTCCTTTGGACTGGACTGGAGTCCCATCTGAAAACGAGTCATCTTTGGTGTCAGGTTTTAGCTGGAGACGCGTCACTGCTCAAAAATAAACATGTCACATGCAAGAATGAGCTGAAATCAAGCTGACAGTTTTACAAGAGACCACCAATGCCAAAAAAAAAAAAGCAGCCAAATTAGGGATGGTTATCATAATTGTGCACATCTTTAATGCTTCATTTTGATTAAGCCTCTCTATATATACCAAATGCTTTAAGTCAATGCAGAGATGAAACTAAGAAATTTAAAGTTTTTACATTACTTTGATTGTTTTCTTAATGTTTCCTTTTATACGCTGAAAGAAGATGTTAATCGTGAGTGTCCTGGGATAACGGGCTGGTTCAAGCTACTGCTGTTTTCTGCTTAACAGAGAAAAGGGTTGTATAAGAGTTTTAAACTTCCTTTTATTTCTGTGCCGCTCTTATTAGATACTGATGTAGTCGGTCAGTACAGCAGTGTGGTGAGTAACTGTGTTATAGATGTGTATCAGATGGATAGCCTCCAGGTCAAAAGATATTAATGAACCACTGGGTACTCTGAGCAAGGTGATGGCTGCTTGGCAGCTGCATCGTATTTAACCAAAATATACCCATGATATTACCCATTTACAGTATAACAGAAGAAGCATGTGATAAGTCGCCTATATCCTCCAGCTGAGAAGAAACAAATTACATTATTACGGATTTGTTAAACTATATTTTAATATTTTATCCTAGGTTTATGATTTGCATAATTGTGGAAATATTTTCTATTTCAGTTTAGTGGAATTTTGAAGCCCACCACAAGAAATACATGAATGTGAATAAGAGAAAAAGAAAAGCTTCTGTGTCAGCAGTTCTACTATTTAGGTCTTACATGTGGCCTTAAGGTTTTGCAGCTTTATTTATCAAAGAAGAACATTCTTTGTATTTATTAATAATCTAAATGAGTCTCAATCAAATACAGTGTATTTGAAAATAATTAGATAACAGATTATACACTTTACTGGCAGCAGATATGTAATTTTTACATGTAAATTCCCAGAATAGAAGGAGCTATGTTTAAGGATATAATGATGTAATTTCCATCCCCTTTGTAAAGAAAAAAAAAGTTTTCAGTGTCACACTTGACAAGTCCTTATCAGATGTTTTCGCCCTTTGACTGAACAGGAAATGGGCTGATTCAATATCAGCAGCGTTAATGACTTGAAAATGTGACATTATGTGTTCATTTCAAGCTCTGATTATTCAGCTTCCATCTTGCACTGTGAAGTTAATTTGTGGTGCATGTGTGCCCGTCTAAATTTGTACAGATGCATCTTGATTACCCTAAATAACTCACGTGAGGCTGTATTCGCCGCACCTAGCAACAGTGTAGTTTTATTCACAACATGTCTGTGAAGGTCAGAGTGATTGAGTGGAAGGATTTACAGCGCTGTTTTCAGAACCACATACAGTACATTGTGGCTTAATGCAAAAGAAAATTTAAACCTATCAAGAGCAGCAGCCAAAAACTTAAGCAGGACAACAAATGACATAGGAGGCAATATTGTATATATTTTAGTCTTTGGATAAAGCTTGCAATAAATTAATCAAAAATAGTGTTATGAAACTGTGTCTTATAAAGTGAAGGGTTATATCACTCATCCTGGCCTACTTCTCATTTCTTTTCTCTCACAGGAAAACAACAAACTCTGGGATTGTTTTGGAGAGAGGCCAGCTAAATGGCACTATGCCGTAGGAACTACTGGCTTTACAAAATCCTGACCCAGGGCCCTAAATTCTGGGTGCAGCAGCTCCAGCAGCAGGCAGAGTGTGTAATTTTGAGGTCTACGTTTGCATGAATGTTTGAACAACTAAAGGCAGACATTTTTGTTTGCAATTCTGCATCATGACCTCTGTTGAGAAGCGCCGCTCTGGCCGAAAGAGTGGCGGGCATCGAAGGCACAGTGATGGAGGCTCCACCTCCAGCGGTGGGTCCTTTTTGGATGAGAATGATCGTGAGGTCTGCAGTCTGACAGACAGAGCATTCAGGAGTCTCTGTATCGGTGATGAGGCTGTTTATAATGACTCAGACCTAAGTCTGTCTTCACCGTGCGCTCAGAGAGACAGACAGCTGGCCTTTAGCCGGAGTGGACAGGACAGAGAGGAAGGAGAGAGGGAGGAACTTAAGAGAGCTGCGCGTGAGAACTTCAGCCTCAAGGTGCAGCAGTATGGACAGGACTGGATCCATGGACGAATGTATGGAGGTGAGATTCACAGAGATCCACAATGGGAGGTTTATGGAGAAAGGACACAGGGGAGGATTTCTGCCACATTCCAGCATTCCATTGTGGAAACCTCTCAAAAGGAGGAACGGCTCAACTTTCTCAGCAATGGAGCCACAGAATTGAATTCACAGCAGCGCAAAAGCAACTCCAGAGTTTCCTCTCTCATCAAAGCATTTAATTCTGAGCGACACAGGGATGGAGTAGGAATAGATGACAAAATCAGGGAGTGCAAAGATGAGACGAGCTGGGACAAATCAGCTCTAATGAGTATCCAGAGGGAACTTTCTGAATTCTCTACATCATACCAGCAAAATTTTCACAGCGGTCATTTCCCCTCTTCTGGTTCATTCTCATATGGAGAAAACAACCTCTTCTCCTCTGGATCTGATGTAGCAACAATGTCTCACAATTCTGCATCTTCTTTTATGAGATCTTCACACAATAAAAAGAGCATATTCACACAGGTCAACTGCAACTCTAATATCTTTATACACAGTGAGTTTAGTCCCTTCAGGGTGTGGAGGGACCATAACAGGTTTCCTTTCCAGGAAGGACAAATCTCAGGCTTTATGCACTGTTCAGAATTCGCTAAATGGTATGAGACACCTATGTACAAGGAGCCTTCACAGATGGGTAAACCACAGGGTCATTATGCAGATAGCAGACGGCCAAGGAGTAACTTGGCAGCCATGATATCACCAGCTCTTCCACGTTCCACCTCAACATCTACAATGCTACAGAATGCTTCAGCCACGGAGAAACGCTGTGAGTCGGAGTTGGCTGGTCATTACCCTCACAGAAAAAGAAGCCAGAGTGTGGGAACCAACAGGCTTCCATCCCATCGCCCACTGACCGCATCACCCACCATTGAGATGTCTCGACGTGTGAGGGACACCATCAGCTCCGTCAAAGCCCTCCAGCAGAAAATCAAAATGATGACGGAGCAGAATATCACTACAGAAGGGACAGAAAACCAACAAGCAGTATTTTACAGAAATGAAAATGTAAGTGTTGGTAACAATGTAGTAACAGTGGCACCTAACACTATTGGCAGTAACACAAGCACCACGCCATTTAACATCAGCCAGCTGCTGACACCTACGGTCCATGCACATCAAGAAGCAGTTTCTTCTGATCTCCAACATTATGCAACTTCTCCTCAACCTGTAGAGCATCCTCCAGTACGAGCTGAAAGCAGGGGTGCTACTCCCGACATTAGGATGTCCACCTACAAGTCCCGAGCCACAAGTCTGCTCTTCAATCTCAAAGACAACAGAAAACGAGTAAAAAGCACCTACAGTCCTACCAAATTTAAAGCAATGGAGACACTTGAGAAAAACAAACAGCCACCAACACACGAGCCTAGAGATACTGTGATAGATATCCCTGAATTTCCAGATTCAGAAATTCAATTTTCACAGCTACAAGACTCCAGCAGGACAAGTGCTGCCATGAACCAGTATCGACTTACAATGTCAAATTCTCAACCTGTAATGGCGACTACAGGCCAATATGCAGAATACACTTTAAGCGATTACCAGAGAGCTCAGATGCAAGACCAGATGGTTCATCACTCTGGGTTTACTGGATTTTTACCTGAAAACTACACCGGCAATAAGCTGGCTAATGGACAGAATCTCCATGAAGATTTTGCATTATTTGCTCCCTATAGGC
This sequence comes from Hemichromis elongatus, assembly GCA_015108515.1. NCBI lineage: Eukaryota > Metazoa > Chordata > Actinopteri > Cichliformes > Cichlidae > Hemichromis > Hemichromis elongatus. The sequence goes on from VUQR01004655.1 coordinate 95,469, forward strand.
AAGGTACTATGGCTGAAGTAGGAACTTTGGGAGAGGCTTTATACACACATCAACCAGCTACAGAAACACCAAGGCTAAATGCTGACAACAATCAAAGTGGAGAATATTTAATAAGCAAGCCAAACACTGAACAACCTTTTAATGAAACAGTGGGAAGGCTATTCACAAAGGTGGAGAAATGCGAGCAGCTCAAACACAACAAACATGATTACAGTAATGTCTCCTTACAGGATAAGTGGAGGCAGACAAACAGCCAAGACACAGAAAAGCTCAGCATGAATGCAACTCTCTCTCCATGGAAACAAGAAACAGCTGCTTTAATGGAAAAGACAAGGCAAGAAAGTCACCAGAACAAAGATAGGGAGTTCGAGAAGGCAGAGATGACTGAAAGTTTTGGTTTTTGCCCTTTTGATAACAAGTCTGGTTTGGTCAATACTAATATTTTAAACCAACCTTTTAGTAATGACACTCCAGCAAATACAACATATCATGGACATCAGCAATCACTGACAGTTAAGGACAAAAGAGTGCTTCAAACATATTCTGGATGTAATGAGAAAATTGAATTGAAAGATCATTATTATAAGCAGGATTACAACAAAGATAATGACAATGAATGTATAGGACATCAGATGTTTTCTTCTGCTAAAGACAAACATATAGGTATGGGTGAAATAAGTCAAAGAAAACAATATATGCAAATTCCAAAGGGACATGAAGTCCATAGTCTCCAGCCTTCAGAAATTAAAGCACAGTCTGAACATAATATGCACATAAATTCATTTAACCCAGACAAAACATCTGCCCCCCAAATAGCAGAGCAGATGACCGAGAAACAGTTTGTTGAGGTCAAGGCTAAACAGGTCATGGCAGAACATATAAAATCCCACCACACCCAAGCAGAGGTGGCAACAGTTCAGCAGGGGGCTCAAGTGGAGCAGCCTAAAGCAGAACCCTCTAGGTTAATTTTAGCAAGGCAGAATGATTCGGAGAAAGACACAGCAGAGTGGGTCAAATCAGGACTAATAAAGGAGGAGAGAGTGAAACAAGCCCGAGCAGAACATATTAAAGAAATTAAAGAGGAGACAATAAAAGGAGAACAAACAAAACAGTCCAGAGAAAAACAACCAGAGCTTGCCAGAGAGGAGCAGACAAAGCCTGAACAAACCAGAGTGCACAAGGTAAGGGATGAGCCAAGAAATATTACAGAGGAAGCAAGAGCTGAGCACATTAAAAAGGAGCAGGGTAAGCAGGTCAAAGCAGAACGAGCTGAAACAGAGAAGCTAAAAGAAGAGCTCATAAAAACCAAACTGGCAAAAAATGAGCAGGCTTGGCAGATGAGAATAGAGAGAGCTAAAACTGAACAGGCCACAGAAAAAGGGATCAATGTAGCTCAAGTCCAGGAAATGGAGGTAACCACTGAACAAGTTAAGAAAGAGCAGACGGAAACAGAACAATCTGGAACAGAAAAGGTAAATGTAAAAAAGGCAGGGGCAGAAAAAACAAAAACAGACCACGTTAAAGCTGAGAGTTTTCAAAAAGCAAAGGAAGGAAAAGCTTTGGTTAATGTGAACACAGAGCAGTCTACAACAGAAACAAGCACAACGCAAGATGCCAAACCTAAAGAGGGAAAAGCAGAATGGGCAAAGCAGGAACGAGCTAAAGCAGAGCTAATAAAAGCAGAAAGCATGCAGGAAATGTCAGCTAAACTAACAGCTAAACTAACGGCTACACAGCTAGTCAAAAGTGAGCCAGATAAAGTCAAGCAAGTCAAGACCGAGCTAGCTAAAGCTAAAGCAGAGTTAGCCAAAATAAAAGAGAAAATGAGAGGTGAGCAAAAAGAGAAAGGCAGACATGCCATCATCGTAAAAGAGGATGACACTGCAAAGAAAGAGAATCACCTAAAGCAAGATAAGGAAGTTAAAAAGCATCAACAGGAAGAAGTTATCAGAAAAGGTAGTGGTCAAGCCAGCAGAGGCAGTGATGATTATCAACATCTGAGAGAGAAATATGGCTGTACTAACACAATTTCAGCAAGCAAAAATAATGCATCAGTGGCAGGAAATCTCTCATTAGATGATCCTTGTGAAATACAAGTTTTATCTCCTAATACAGTTGAGAAAGTAAATAAGGAGAAATTAACAGAACACAGTCCTACAAGCAGATTTATCACAGCTAATAAAGAAAATCTAGAGGAAGTAGGTGGCTTTAAATCCAGTGAAGTCTCTGAAAGTCAGCATGTTTACAATGAGTCATCCAAAGAATCCAAATTTCCCACTGCAAATTATTCTCTAACTAATGTAAACACAAAGGACAACAGTGTTGAAAAGTTGGAAAAATACACCCCTGTGAAAGACGCTGAGGTTTCACAGCGAAGAGATTCTGATTGGGCCAAACTGCTACCTCATGAAAGGAAACCAAAGTCAGCTGAGCACAATGTAGGCCCAAGTAAAGATCAACATTTTATGCCTCCTAAATCACTGTCTCATAAAGAAAGAGCTATGACCAAGCAAGAGATTCTTACTTCCAAGATAAAAGCTCATGCTGAAAAGGAAATTTCAGCAATTAAAGAAAAGGGCTGTGCTATACGAGATGGATTCATATCCAAAAATTCTTCCAAGCAATTATCCGGTAGTCAGACAGTTAAGATACGACAAAGGCCACCATCGCAGGAAGCGTCTAAAAAGCATGAAAGTACAACGCCCAGTAATGCAACACTGAAACCTCAGATGGGATCTTTAGGAGTACAGATGGACTGTGTCAAGTTTGTGTCACCTTCAAGCTCTGCTACTATACCAGTTAAATCTGCAGCAACCACCACTCATAATATCATTAGCACAACTGAATGCTTGCTACAAAATCAAAAGCAGGAGCCCAAACCAATGCAAAATAAAGAGCCACTCATGATCAACCCAGAAGAACAGAAAGCAGATCATGCAGAAATATCTGGAAAACCAAAAGATGGACTTAAAGACTCTTCAGATATAAACACTGAGAGTCCCAACAAAAAAGAAGAAGATCCTGCAGACTCCACCTGTGTCAAAGCTGCGAGCTCCAAACCTGTGACGACAGAAAACGCTGAAAGTAAAGAAGAAGCTTATGTAGACTTAGCACCTTCACTAAACATTTTCTTTGGTCAGAAAAGAGAACCTGCGGCTGATCATAACTTGCAGATTATGGGAATCATGGTAACTGTACATGAAAGAAAGCCAACTGTGAAAACTGGTCAAGGGAATAACAGCACTCAAAATCATATAAATGTAACAGAGAATGAGATCAACAGTTCAGACCTGGATAAGCTTTCGCCCAGCCAAGGTCTAGAATTAAGTGAAAGAGATATATCTTCAAATGAGGTCATAAAGAAAAGTAACACACAGGAAACAGAAGATCAGGCTAAATTTGTTAGGGAAAGTCATCCTGAAAATGAGCAACAAGCACCACCCCTGGAACCAGTAAAGAACAATATGAAGATGTGTCAGGAAAGCACGCATCCTCAGCAGGATGGTTCTACTATGAATATAAAACCTCAGGGGGAAACACAGCCCGAAACCTTGACCGAAAATGGTACCATCACTGTACCCGCTAAAAATAAAGTGCCAGGTGAAACTCAACCCCTTCACCACAAAGAGGACATAATAGCAAGAGAAGGAAAGGATCACAACACAGATAAAACACTAGGAGAAAGGACAGATGAAAAGAGAAAAACACAAAAAGTGCAAGCAGCTAGCAGCAATGAGAACTTTACTGTCACAACAGTGAACACTGGAATCAGCAACATGAGTGATGCTGAAATGCTGACAAAACACGTCGCCAAGCAGGCTCTGAAAGAAAATATGACAAATGTGGACAATCAGTCCAACATCAGCAATGTAGATGGCAAAAGAGCACCGCTACTTGAGGAAAACCAACATGACTCTACAGCTCCAAATATGTTAAACACCAGTCCTTCCAACAGGTTAGTCAAAAAAGAAAACACACATGGATCACACAAACTTGAATATAATGACAAACAAATCAGGGACAATAAAAAAGAGGACGATAGTGTGCACATTGACAGCATTGCCATCAGAGTTGTACCACCAGTAGATGAGACAGATAACATGACAATAGTTGGAAAAGAAGATCTTGGAACTTTGCCATTTTATGGAGTGAAAGCTAATAAAGAGAAACAAGTTACATCATCTAGTTGCAAAGAAAAAGTCACTTTAAGCACAGAAGAACAAGCAAGCACTGAGAAATCCAGTTCTGATGACAAACATGTGCTGTCAAGCGTTGGAAAACTGTCTGACCCGCTGAAATTTAGCAATCAACAGAGTAGCAACAATGCAACAAGCGAGAATACTCAATCTGAGAATGAAGAGCTGGAAAAAGTAAAGAAATGTGGGGAATTGGTGGGTGAATCAAATGAACAACCAGCAGATGGAGACTACTTTCAAGTACAAGGGATAATAGAAACCCGTAATGAGCCACAGTACAATAGCATAACTGATAGAGATGCATTAGAGGGAAGGGGACTTCCAGGGTTACCACATAAGAGAACAGCTGCCAGCAATGAAACACACAATGAAGGAAAAATTGAAGCCTTTGTGTTCACTGTGGATCAAAGTAAAAGAAAAACAATCGATTCAACTACAGTTCCAGATGAAGATGCTAAAAGGAAAAATTGGGAAGCAGAAGATAAGCTAGCATCAAAACAGACAGATCGATCTAGGAAGAGATGGAACAATAATGAAAATGCTAAGGCAGATCAAGCTAATCACATCAGAAAACAAATCGAGAACCACTCCACTTTATCAGCAACTGAAAGACAAAGTTCAAGAAATTCATTTCCAGCAAGGGAGAACACATGTCTAGAAAAACCTGAAGTTAAAACAAAACCAAAAGGAAAGATATCCACAACACCTGAGATATCAGCAATTGCAGACTATGCAAGGTTAAAAGTAATCGTTTCAGAGGACAGAGAAGCAAATACTTTTCAGGAATACCCACCCAACAAAAAGGAAGGATTCTTTCCGCTAATACAGACCCGTCATAGCAGACGTCCTGTATTTACTGCTGACCCACAAGAGCACTCTGTGAAAGAGAAAAGTTTGCCAGATAAGACAGAAATGAGTGCTAAGGTGAATAAAGCACCCAAAGTACTAGTATTTCCCATCACAGACAAAGAGCATCAAAGAACAGGGATGTTCAAACTGGGAGAAAAAGAAAGACAAGATGCCAAAGTGAATGAAAGCCCAGTAGACAATGCGCCACAAAACACCCAACACAAAGAAAAGAACCATTCACCAAAAACTCAGACAATACAAATAGCTGAAGTTGGCTCCCAAAAGGGATGCCAAGAAGATCAAACTGTTCGTCAGCCAAACAGTCATTCTTTGCAACCAGCAACATCAGCTTTTGTAGTTATAGATTCTCTACATCCAACTATGGAGCAAATGCACAACAGGAAAGAAATTTCGACCCAACAAATGCAGGATGGGAGAGTTAAAAAGCATCAAGACAAAGACCTACAGCCTAAGACTGATGATGAGAGGACAGAAAAACTAAAAGAAGAGAGTCTTCCAACTCAGCATGGAGAAATCATAGCAAAGCAGCAGCATATGAAAAAACAATTGGATGAAGAGCAAACGTTCATGTCTGAAGAGGTGAAAAGAGAAGAAGACATGAAAATAAAGCACATATTGGAGGAGAGTAGAGCTTCTCTGGCTGAAGAAGAGAGGAGAGCCACTCAGAGGGAAGAGGAGAGGAGAGCAAAAGAGCGTGAGGCTGTAGCTATTAAGATCAAGGAGAGGCGAGAGAAGCAGAAAGAAGCAGAGAGAAGAGCAGATGAAGAACGAAAAGTCAAACAGAAAGAAGAGGACATTACAGCAGAGCAAAGAGAAGAAAAAGTCAGAATAAAAGAAATTGAAGAGAAGGAGAAGAGAACAATAGAGGAACAACAGAGAGCTGCACAAGAAGAGCAACAGAGGAAAGCTGAGCAAGAAAAGCAGCAAAAAAGAGCTACACAAGAAGAGCAACTAAGAATAGCACAAGAAGAAAAACAGAGGATTGAAGAAGAACTGAAAAGAAGAGCTGCACAAGAAGAGCAACAGAGAAGAGCTGCACAAGAAGAGCAACAAAGAAGAGCTGCACAAGAAGAGCAACAGAGAAGAGCTGCACAAGAAGAGCAACAAAGAAGAGCTGCACAAGAAGAGCAACAAAGAAGAGCTGCACAAGAAGAACAACAGAGAAGAGCTGAGCAAGAAAAGCAGCAACAAAGAGCTGCACAAGAAGAGAAACAGAGAAGAGCTGCACAAGATGAGCAACAAAAAAGTGCTGCACGAGAAGAACAGAGAAGAGCTGTGCATGAAGAGCAACTAAGACTAGCACAAGACGAAAAACAGAGGGTTGGCGAAGAATTAAAAAGAAGAACTGTACAAGAAGAGTTACATAGGAGCGCAGCCCAAGAAGACCAGCAAAGGAGAGCTGCACAAGACGAGCAACAGAGAAGAGCTTTGCATGAAGAGCAACTGAGAATAGCACAAGAAGAAAAACACAGGGCTGCCGAAGAAATGAAAAGAAGAGCTGCAGAAGAAGAGCTACAGATGAAAGCAGCTCAAAGAGAGCAACAAAATAGAGCAGTTCAAGAGATTCAACGGAGGAGAACAGCTTTAATTGAGGAACAACAACAGATTGAGCAGAAGATACTTGCCAATATTGAGGAAGACAAGAAAAGTAAACCAAGAGAAGTAGATAAAGTTATGCATATTTCAGAGGAGGAAAGGGTCGAACAGATGGAAGAGCAAAAGAGACAAAGGCAGAAAATGGAAGAATGGATGAGAACTCAAAAAAGGGAGGCAGAAATGAGAGCTGTAGAAAGAGCAAACATCATAAAAGAAGAAAAGCAAGTCAATGAGAGGCCTAAACTTCACGAGAACAGCCAAGAAGCACTTAAAAATGAAATGAGACTGGAAAAAGAATGCATGCTAGCTCAAAGAGAGAATGACATCAAGGCAAACAAGAGAGAAGGTGAAAAGTTAACAGCTGACAGTGAGAAGGTGAGAGATACTCGGAGAGAGCAAAAAAGGGCAGCACAGGTGGATGCTCTTCAGTACTATGCCATCACTTCAACAGAATCAGAGACAAAACAAAAAGACAGGCAACTATGCTCCCCTTCACCCTCCCAACAAGGAAACAGTCTATCAGAGAATGAGTCAGCTGAGTCCCACACGAGACCTTATAGACCAAATGCCTCTGCATCCCCAGCGTCATCTCTCCCCCGATCCAACACTTCGTCACCTGCTCTAGGAGCCAAGCCCTTAATGTTCAGAGTAAAGGACAACACCTTCAGAGGTTCCTCTTCCACCAAATCAGTTAAGCCACGATTTTATAAGAGCTTTGGAGAAGATTTCCGCGTGGGTTCACCCAATGACAGGGGATCAGAGAAAAGAGAGGAGGAACAGGAGAAAATTAGACACAGTGCTGGAACTCCTGTTCAGCCTCACACAGGTTTAAATAGACTCACAGCTATCAGTGAATCTTCAACGTTCCAGTCAGCATCTTCACCTCAGGATCACTCAGCCCCCATCCCTCATTATAGGCCTTTTTCCAGGAGAAGCATCGCTATGGAGGATGATGACTCACGCTCTCTCATCAGCAATATGTCAGAAGATGTGGAAAGTTTTGCTACCAGTGCAGCAGACCTGGCAGACATACGAGGTCTTTATGACTATGAGAGACCAGAATCAGCATGTAGCTTCAGCAGTGATGTGTCCCGGTCTTTGGGCAAGCCTCCAGCTGTTCCCCCAAAGAGCGAGAAAGCTCTGCGGAGGGCTCAAAGGTTAACTACCCGGAGAATGAAGAAAGAGTTGTCCAAAGTTGGCGCAGACAGCCCTTCTGGAGTTGAGAAAGATGTCTCCACTATTTGTTCCTCTTCATCCACCGAGGTACGATCCTCTAATCGCCATGCTATGGCTTCCCCTCATTTTTCCTCACCCGTCTGCCTTGCTAATGCTCCTGTGTTGGGGTCTAGCTTGCCGTCCTCCCATACAGAACGCCAGTCTTCTCACCACTCTTTCCACGCTTCCCCTCATGCCACTGGTCCTATTTCTATCCCTCATTCTACTGCTGCTGTTTCCCTTCCTGGTGTGTCTCATTATGCTACTGGCCCTGCTTCCCATACTGCTGCTCCTAAGACTGTTGCTCATGTTCCCTCTTCTCCTACTTTCCACCATGCCAACCACCCAGCTCCAGTGACACAGTATCACGTAGAGTCAAGCTATCCCCAGGGCTACTCTCTTACCCAGCGCAAGGTGCTGCAAGACCCCGGTTCTGGTCAGTATTTTGTAGTGGACCTGCCTGTTCAAGTGAAAAAGAAGACCTTCATTGACCCACAGACGGGAAAGTATATTCAACTGAATGTGCGCGAGTCTGGCAAGAGCATCTCGCAACCTCAACCCCAGCAAACATGCCCACAGCCTCAGATGCAGAACAAGTCCCAGCAACAGCCCTTCTCCCAGACTTTTCCTGCTGGCAAACCTTTTGTGCTTTATCAAGGGTACCACGGTTATCCCCAACACTACCAACCTGCAAGTATTAAGTCACAAGTTCCAGCAACTCTCCACCAGAACCAGCAGCCTGGATATCAGGTTTTTGAACTGGGACAAAATTCTGAAGGGCATCACTACAGTCCAGAGAAGACTCCGTACATGGACACAGTTAATGATAAAGACAAAACATATAACACAATTTACAGCACACATGGCTCATATGAGTCGATCCCAGAGTGTGACAAAAACAGCCAGCTTGCAGGAAGCTCAGTTTGTGAAAATGATAACTCAGCCCCCTCTCAATATCATCCTCGTGATATAATAGCTATGAGTGAACTGGAAGACTTTATGGAGATGTCTGATTGGTGAAAGTAAATATTAGATATTTAATAAAGTAAAGAGTGAATGGATCATAATATACATGATTTTAAGTGGTCGCAAATGACTTTTTTCAAGTGAAGGTAGTCTCAGAATGTTTTTGGTTTGTAGTTTTAATAAGTCTCTATAGCAAACTGTTAAATTGTTTCTGCTTTTGGAAATTTGCTGTCGATTTATTTATTGTTTTACAGAGTTCACCATTCCATTTGACTTTGAATGTGAGAAGCTACGTTATGCTTCTTGTGTAAACAGTATCATTAGCACTGCCCGTTCAACCTAATTGCATTTTATTATATATCATACAGTATGTCAAAAGTTGCTTGGAAAAACTTTTTCTACTGACAAGCCTGCTTAACTTTGAAGCACAAATTGGAGATTTTGAGATTCAAAAGCATCGTTTTTTAATTCAGCCATGTACAAGGTAAAAAAAAAAAAAAAAAGTGATATGGCTGTTGCTGTTTTTAAGAATTAATGTCATACAGTAGTCTATTTTTAAAACTGAAAGTTTGTAAAAAATTGTTTCTGGGTTGCTGTGAAACAATAGCGTGACATGGGCTGAATCAGATAATAAAAACATGCTTTGATTAATTATTTCTCATCACGGTTAAACCTCTTTGTATAAGTTAGAGAAAAAAACCCCCAAAAGGAAAACATAAAAGGGTTCATGCAAGAGGCTGATTTTATTTTACAACCATAATATAATGTAATATAATGACATCCTGCTCTGACTTTTGAAATGTACCCTGGGCCTGAGTGATTCAAAATGAAGAGTCTTTTTATGATTGCATAAGACAATTACAATGTGCTATTATAATGTGCAGTAATATGTCCTGAGAGATAAAGGAAAATAACATTTTGTTGATGGCATTTATTTTGTGTCCTTTTTACTGTATGAAGAGATCCAAATGTTTAAATCTTTTAATATTATACCCACGAGTGTGTGAAAATGTGCTTTCTTTTATTTCCCTTGATCCACACACTCCAATTAAATGTACGCCGCTGTGATAAGAATGCATGCCTATACTCTCCAGTTTAACGTAACCATATTGCTGATCCCCTGAGAAGCAGTAACCTGATTTGACCACTGTGGGGCAGAGCAGAGTGCTTCCTCTGCTGGAGCAAAGACCCGAACTTAAGACCTGGGTAGAGAAGAAAAAAAACTGAGGGAAACCCTGAACACAAGATTTTGTTAAGAAGTCAAAAAGCAGAAGTATCATTTTAACACATTTGACACATGATCCTCAATTTATAAAACTTGTACTGTGGCTTAATCTTATATAACAGCTGTCTGTCTTTAAAAAAAGATGCCAAAAGATTTATTTAAAATTAAACCAGCATATGAACCAAACCAGTAGATTCCCACAGACTCAGTTTCTTTTAAGAGAATCCTACATACAACTTTAAGGGTTAAATCTGTTGTGTAATTCCATTTGGCTTTGGCAGAGCTCAAAGCGCCAGCAGAAGCCCTGCCTCAGCAGTTTAGCCTGCCCAATAAAGCAGCAGGCTTCATACCACTGGGACAGTCTGACAACCACAGCCAGAGACAAACCCATGCCACTCTGTCCAGCAGCTGGGAGAGGTCCCAGCGTGCACACACACGCACGCCCCTCGACATAAATGCATAAACACATGCATACATACACAAAAATATGAAGCTCACACAAATAAACATCAGCATTGGCCTTTACTCCAAGATGCAAGATGAGCATTATTCCTGGTGACTGAGGTGATGGAAATGCATTTTCAGCAGTTTACTTTGTATACTTCTCAGAACTGCACACAATGTGACACACACACACGCGCACACAAACCACGAGACTTGACCATCACTTTGGAGTTCTGGAGGTTTTGGGCCACGGTCCAGGACACACTCGGAACACAGGAAATGACATTTCCTACGTTTTGCAGGACACAGAAGAGAAAGAGAGTGAGAGAGACAGCCACAAGGAGAGGGAGGCAGAGAGTACTGGGAGAGAGTGGGAGTTTCTAAGTGGGAACAGAGCCTTTACTGTTTCATATTACACAGAAAAGAGGAGAAAGAGGAGAAGAGTTAATGGTGGGTAAAGGGCTCTGGTGGGTTGTGCAGTCAGGCTCTGTTTTGAATGTAGCTGCTTGTGTAAGTTGCTGTGCAGTTGTCTGGGTTTATGGATTCACTGACTGTGGAAAATGTACTTCTCTGTAGTGATCCTTGTCCTGACTAAGGCTCTGGTCACAGGTAAGTGTGCCTTCTTTACCGCAACATACAGCAATGAGAAAGTGAGCAAACAGGCGTAAGAGAGGCAATATGTGTTCGAGTTGTAACTTGAGCTGTCATTACACTAACCGTCAATGTTTCAGTGCATTATGGACCTTCTGTAAGAAAATAATAGAAAACATACAACTATAGTTATCATCTGGAGGTCATCATATTTACAGTAATCATAGTTTGCAAGTGAGTTTGTTATTGCCTTAATAGTGTGGTGCAGAAAAGTTGTTTACAAAAAAAAAAAAACCCAAACAGTGGCATTAGGGTGGTTTGTTGTCTGTGATCAGAGAAAACCTCAGAACAGTTTTTACATATAATTTGTGTCCTAAAAACTGACTTACAACTCAAGTTTTGTCCTATATATATATATATATATTGTTGTTGTGCATAATGTTGTTTGAAGTACTTCAGCTGCTTTTGTTGCCACATTAAATAGTGTCAGACAAGCCCCAGAGAGAGCCTAAGGGAGATTCCCCAACAAACAAGACCAAAAAAAAAAAAGAAAGAAAGAAAAAATTAAGCAAAAGCAGCATGGAAGACCAGATGGTCCCTGTTATCCTTCCATGTTTCTCCTCGCCTGTACTGGGTTGTTCCATACCGAGGATGAATGTTTCCCACCTGTAGCTTCTCTTTGCCTGTCTGGTCACACATATTGTGCCCAGACCCTTTCTCTCTGCCTTGGCTCACAGCAGACTAAAACAAAAGCACATCCAGGAAAGTAAAGTCAGACTTTAGCCGTTTCTTTCGCACTGCTTTTACGGGTTCTTGCTAAAGGAGAGTGAATACAGATGCAATCATGGGAAGATGCACAAATAGAACCAGTGATTGTTTTAAGCTGTGACAGCATACAAACACACTTTTAACTCTAGTTTATTACTAATTTAGAAAGAAGCATCAAGTCATAAGCATTCTGTAAAGCTTATGGTTTGATTTAATTTTATTCTGACACACATTTACATGGATGTCTTACTTGGAAAGTATTACACAGTAACAGAAACACACATTTTGGAAAAGGAAGATACTGAGTAGATTAAAACTAAACAATATATTTTAAAAATCTAATTAAAATTACAGCTTTGTACATTTGTACACATTTGTGTATATAACCCAAAGCATTTTGTTTTTTTGTCAACAGAGGTATGCCATGCTCTTAATGTGACAGTGACCCCTGGACCCGTTGTCTTGGTAACAGAGAACAACAACCTGACACTGTCCTGTCTGGTATCTCAAAGGAAGAGGACCACCAGTGTCCTGATTCTTCGCTGGTACTTCTCTCCTCTAACCGCTCCTACTCCTGTGCCTCCTGCTTCCCTTCCACCCAACTCTCCTCCCGTACTTGACCACACGCAGTTTCTGATTGTAAAGATGGGCATAAGGAAAAGGAAGCTGTATGGGAACTACACCTACCGTTTCCCACAACCAAAGTTTCATCTGCACGAGGAAACTGAGGGAGAGGTGTACCAGTTGCGGATTCTCAATGCGACTGCGTCGGACCAGGGTTTTTACAGCTGCAAAATTGTGGAAATCCGCAAACACAGAGACACATGGAGAATCACTTCCAATGGTACCAGCACCACACAGCTGACAGGT
>VUQR01004655.1:108229-127284 GCA_015108515.1 Hemichromis elongatus
AGCAGACAGGTAAAAAAAAAAAAAAAAAAAAAAAAAAGATGTGTTCCGTCAGTTCTTCGTGACATTTTTCTTAAAAATAAAGACCCAGGGACTCATCTGATTTATGAGGGGGATGCTGAGAATTGAGGACTTGAGACTTGTCAGTGTTCCTAGTTGTTGCTCTATACTCATATACATATGTAATCATGCATATGATTACCTTTATTCAAGCTGATGATTCATGTTTTAATCGCATATTGAAACTCTAAAACTGAAAGGAGATACTCTGAAAATATTATTTTTAATTAAATGCTATTTTTCAAAGAATTCCCTTAGCACCACATGTGTTTCAGTAAATACATGCAGACAACGTTATCTGGAAATAAAAACAACCAAATGAAGGAAGGGCCCTCCTTCGACTAAGAAACAAAGATCATGTAGAAATGTGTTGGATGTGTCCTCTAACTTTAACTTACACTATTTGCAGACGGTTGTGTCTATATCTTTGAATGTGACCCCAGTCCTCTGGCATTTCCATCTCAAAACAATGAGCTCACACAGCCAAACCACACTTAACAAGATCCCTGCCTGTGTGCGTGTAAGGAGTAAAAGGTAGGGTGTTTTTGAGCTGGCAGGGTTCAAAAACTCTGTCAGCATTTTGGGTTTACTTTTATGCAAGCCTCAGGAAAAAAAAATACTGGAGAGTTTAGTTGCAGCTTATTCCGTGTGTGCCAAGGGTCCTGCAGAAATCAGCATACAAAACCTATGCAATACACTGGACAGATCATCAGTGAGATGCACTGGGTGAAGGGAGATTTATAAAGCTTTACCACACTTTGAGGAGGCCGTGTGTGATTCAGTTTACCTTTCAATAGCTTTACGCAAGAAAAGCGCAGAGGTTCGAGGCAGACAGAGCCTGACAACGCCCTGCCCTATATTCAGGGCAATGTCCCACTAAGGAAGCCACACAACCTCAGGCATCTCCGCCATGCATTGACCACAGAACCAGAAACAGAAGACCTGACATTGTGAGGGTAAACAAAGAGGGAAAAAAAATTACATTGAGGGAACCCCTTAGTCTGCAGATCTCAGTCTGCAGGCCATAGAGCAAAGACTACACCCTAAAGATGTCAATGGACTACTTTCAATCACAAAACTTCACCCTCTAGTTCCCAGCTTCAGACCTTTAATAAGTTTGGTTGCTTTACCAGTTTAGAAAATCAGCACAAACTTTCTAGATACTGCGTTAAAGTTTACTGAGCTGCCAGTCTCAGTTTCCACGTTCACCTTCACAGCTGAAAGAAAACAGATAAGCCTAAATATTGGACCTGATGGTGTACAGGGTTATAAGGCATTTACATTTCACATAAATGTGGCACTATTGGTACGATGTAGAAACATCTGTAGTGAGCGTGTACATTTAATAGCTCCCTTACAGAGAAGCTGGTGACCTCAGTGTGTTTGCTCTCATCATGCGGTTTAACTGGTGGTTAACCTCAGTCCAGATTCCAGCCAGTTGTAGCTGTCGCCTTGTCTGATGAACAAGACTGGTATAGTTTGTCTGCTTTACAAGTCTTTATCTTAACTTAAAAGTGCAAAAACTTGATAAGCCTGGCCCATCACACATTTAGTCTTAAAAGAAACTTATGTTTATTGCAAAGATAGCATCAAACAACCTGTTATATCTGATGAATTGGAAAAATATTTGTGAAAAAAATTCTTCCATTTCAAGAAGAAAAAAAAAGAAGATCAAAAACATAATTATTTACTTTTTATACCCCTTTTTTGGTCCTAGAAAGTTTCTCTAACCCACAGCGTTCCACATTTATTATATGGTACTGAAACAGAACAGTAAAGACACATTGACCATTTTGCATGTAATTAAGTGGTTTGGAAACAGGCTAAAAGTCAATTAGAGTTAATATATTATGATATGCATCAACCTGTGTGGGAAAGTCATATTAAAATCTCATTATGGAGAGAAGAGACACCGAGACACCCTCTTCACTCTCCTCAACCTCTCCCTACATACCCCTGACCTGTACAACATCAGTGAAAACTCCCTTGTTTTTTTCCCCCTTTAGTTAATAAGGACAAAGAGAACACTGTTGACAGCAGATACGCAGAACAATGGGGAACCCCCAAACATGGTCCAAGAACAGCAACACGGCTAATATGTGTGTGCATGTGTGTTTTAATGTTGGGTTTGGCTGATGGTGAAGCAGACTCTCCCTTTATGACAGTGGTTTGGATATTTCCAAGAACCACTGGGGTTTGTCGTACAGGACCACAGCCCTCAGACATCAGCAAATATAAAGATACTCACTCTGGGCACAGTTTCTATCTTTCATGTATAGTTTCTGATGACATTTTGAATTGTTTATTTCTGCAGTGCACTTCACACCCAATGATGGTAGCAGTGAAGGATTGTGGCTTTTGTTTGCAGGTATTGTTCTCAGCTCTATTCCTAATTCTGCCTCATTTACACATTTGGCTTAAATAAAGCTTATTCTATTCTGATGTCTCTGGTTTTAGATGTGTATCTGTGTGCTGTGCTGATCTGCTCACTGGGCCTGCTGTCCATCTTCCTATTTACTCTCGTCCTAATCTGCCAGTACTTCTTCAGAAGACACAGGCTCAAATGTAAAACCACTTGTTTTCCCAAAGCAACTGTAGATTTATGTCTTCGTGCTTCGAGCTTTTGTATTCAAAACAAACCCTCAAATCAAAATGTTTATCTTCATCTCTTCTTTCTCTACAGCCAGTTACCCTCTGGTCAAATGTCCAGAAAGCAGGTACTAGTATGTTCTTTATTTAGAAATCAGAAAGCTACAGAGAAAAAAATGCCAAATACAGTATTTGCTCATTGTATGTATCCAAAAATGTGATTAAGTTTACAAACATTATGTTGAGCTTTGGAAGTATTTTTAAATGCCTAAATTGCATAATCTGTACATTTTTAAAATAGTATGTTTGTTTATCTTCAACATAAATTAAGGTTGATCCATAAATCTAATCTTATCTACTCCTTACAGCTCAGGAGAGACCGTAACAAGCTCTAGTAGTTGCTCCAGTTCCTCCCCAAGTGCAAAAAGGAAAGATACGAGACAGAAAACTGACCGAACACCAGCACTAGCGCCACCTAAGCTACCTGAAGAGCCTCCACTGCACATACCAGCTAAAGGTAAAATGTCCTTCAGCGTTCTTAAGCATACTTATTTCACAGAATAATATGCAAAGTAAGGTTTCAGATTTTAAACCTAAGATGAAACATACTAGAGGTACCAGAGTCAGAGTGGCGTGAGAGGCCCTAGTAGCCCCAAGTACAGGAATTAGGCAAGAACAGTAAATTGTCAGCAAGCAGAAAAGCAGGAATTAGGCTAACACAAAAACAGTCAGAGAATGTGAAATTCCTGCCCAGTGTGTTACGAATTAAATGAACACTGACACTGAAAACGTCAGAATAAAGCATTTACATCCGTTTTTAAACAACACTGTGATTAGGTTTTAACGCAAAGTGCTTGTGAAGGACAATTTTGACTTCAACCGCAATTTAATATTTGCCAGTTCATTCCTCCTGGCTGCTATTTTGAGTCAGTTAAGGTTGTCTCTGTTTTCAGTGCCCGTTGCTGCAAAGAGACCTCGAAAGCCCAGAAGGTTGAAGACTCAGCCAAGGCGATCTGCCACTGTAAGTCTCTTCCTTCCAGCACACAACCTATGTGAACTAAAACCATGAAGATCAATTATGAAACATAGGTACTTAATACCTTTAGAATTTATTTATTAATGTTTCGAAAAGATTTTTTTTTCTTCCTGTGAGCACAGTTGTTATTGAGATGCATGCAAGAGGGAATTTGTCTCACGACTGCATGATTGTCTACAGCAGTTTATTGCCATGTCTTCATCCAGTTATGAGCTTGATAATTCTATTTAGCTTTATTGCTTCTGAAACACAATTATTTATTTAGAGTGCTTCATTGGTTTTATATCTTCAATAAGTGTCAAACAAGTGTATACAGAAGAAAACTACTCAAACTAAGCATCATCAGTATTTCGTCTAATGGCGTTCTTGTAATTTTGTACTAAAACGAAGCACTGGAGACAAGTTTTTCTTTAGCACGAACATGCTGATTAGATTAGTGCAACCAGGAGGATCTGAGGATTTTGGATAGGGCTCCTGTTGTACCAAATGTTTTCCGGGTAAACTAAATGTTCCAAGAGGTCCTGCAAACAACGTAAACAGATTCTGCTGCTGGGAAACAGAAAAGATGTTTACTATGGAAGCTGACAAAAACTAAATTTGCTGACAATGTGAAATGCTGACAACTTACAGTTGTCTATGAGTGTTTTTCCAGTTGTAAAATCTGAAATGTTGCAGTATATATGTAACAACTTTATTTTTTCATAGATAACCTCATTTTTACCAAACTCCTTCTCCTCTAGCCTCGAAGATCACAGGAAGAGAGCCTGACATATGCAGAGCTGGAGCTTGTCCGACCAAGACAGGAGCCTCCGGTCCCTTCCACCCCCGACCCAACACCCTCCAGCCCCGACACAGTCTACGCTCAGATCCTCTTTCAGGAGAAATACCTGTAAACATGTAAGCTTGGTACCTCCTGCAGAGATCCAGCTCTCCGAACTGAACCGTGTGGCAGCCGAAGGACCATATTTATGAACTGTTAGTTTGACATTTAGCATTTGTTTTCTTTTTTGGATGCAAGTATGCCACATGTGTGGGTAAATGGGAGGTTTGTGCTTGCTGTGTTCAGTTGCAGTTCCAGCACAGCAGCTTTCGGGTCTCATAACTTTGTTTCTTTGTTTGTTGGCATCACTGGCCTGTGAGCCAGATGTTTATAGAATGCTCTTACCGTTAGCTATTCCTTATAAACTCAGGAGACTGTGTGGGAAGAAACTGTTGTTCAGACTATTTTACTGCAGTGTAATAAGGCACTGTAAAAGTCAGTTTTTAAAATGCATTTATGATTACAGTACTAATACATTATATTAAGAGATGCTAAAGAGTACAGTGTTTGATTGCTTTAAATACGTATTTTCTCTAAAGAAGGGTGAATTCCACTTTGCTAACGCATCTGGAAATTTTAGACACATATACAAAGTGTGTTTTTACAGAATAAAAACAATACAGCGAAGCCTGACAAACATAATAGGAATGTTTGATAATCTTTCAAAGTTGGGAAATTTCCTCTCTGGGGCTAATGATGAAAGTTACACAAGAATGAAACCATTCAACTGTCTCTAGGGTTTACAGACAATGGCTACGTGGGAAAAAGTAAAAAAAAAAAAAAAAAAAAAGTGAGCAGCACTTTTTGTGGTCAAAATGTGTTGTTGAGGTTGGAGAACAGGCAGACTACTTCACACTAAGGTGTGTAGAAAAGCATTTCTGAATGTGCAACATTCTAAAGCAGAGACCACACCGGGAAACCTAGGCTGCAATTCATAGGGGCTGACCAAAATTGCACAATAGAAGACTTGGAGAAAGTTGCCTGGTCTCATGAGTCTCAACTTATCCTGCAACAGTAGAAGAGTCAGAATTTGGTGTAAAAAAGGTTGAAAGCAGGGCTAGGATTCGAGGTTGCTACTGCAGCTGTAATGGTGTGGAGGATATTTTCTTGCATCGTTCCTGATCATGTCCATGCCTTTATGATCACCGTGTACCCATCTTCTTATGGCTGCTTCCAGCATGCTACAAAGATCAAATCATCTCAAAACTGATTTCTTGAAAATGACAATGAGTTGATTGTACTCAAATGACCTCCACAGTCACCAGAGTTCAATCCAACAGTGCACTTTAGGCATGTGGTGAAACAAGAGATTCTGATCATGGCTGTGTAGCCGACTGCGTGAAGCTATCATGTCTATGAGGAGATTTTGGTCAATATTAACTACGAAAGCACAGATAAGATGTATCGCTTAATAGACTGGTGCAATGGATCCAATACTTTGCCACATTCAGACAAAAGGCAAACCAACTATTTCCAGTATTTAAGCTAAGCTAAGCTAAGCTAACAGGCCGCCAACAAGAATGACACAAAAGATGTATTAATCTTCTCATCCTTCAACAATAAGCATGCATGATTCCAGTTCTTTTCAGTTTCCTAATAAAATAGTAAAGAGGATAGAAACAGCATAAAGTGCCTGTAATTTCAAAGTGTATTCACTGTGGCACAAGCATAAATAGGAAATATAAATCTTAGAAGCAGCAGACATAAAGCTCGGGAAAGGTGAAGGGTGCAGGCCATTTTCTGAAGGTCACTGTGTGAAAAATGGGATGAAGATGGAGGAAGAGAATGATGCAAATCCCCACCTTTCCCTTGGTGGGTGGGAGAGATTGAGAGAGACCATCATCCCCCACAGTTGATACTCACTGACTAGAATGAACCCACTAATGACTACATTTATTCAAATTAGACTAATTGTAATCATGGTTAATAATTAGCTTTACAGTGCATTATAATTGGGTTAGGCTACAAGATGGTTCTGCCTAGGTGCAATAATTTATTTGATTTAATTATTCTGAGGAACCCAATGGTTTGACATTTCATATCATAAAACCAGTGGTGTAGAGAGAATGGAGATAGCCGTTGTCTTTAGAGAAGGTCACTGCTAGCTCTCTGGGAAAATTATGAGGACTATTTTCCACTCTATTAAGCTACTCCACTTAGCACAATTAGCTACACACACAAAGGTTAAAGAGAGAGACCTCTTCCTTTATGATAGAGAGGAGTGGCACATGTGCATGAGAGAGCAAGCAGAAGACAGAAAGCAAACAAACCTTCACAATCAACAACCTAACATACATGATCACACTTGCACTCTAGTAAATAAGTGGGTAAGTTTGCTATTACACTTTCCATCTGCAAGTTGGGATGAGTTTCATACCACATCTTGTGTATTGGTCAGATTCTCGTTTTTGTGTCTAAAAAGGAATATCTTTAGGGTAAAGATAACACACACAATAAAACCCAAACACGCTTAAAATCACCCATTAGAGAGACGCTTAATATGATCACAGCAAACCTAAGGAGGGTAGTGGTTAACAAACAAACAAGCAAATTAAAAAAAAACATATTACAAAGCAAAATAAAAGCATATTGTGAAACTCAAAATAGGAAATCTAGCAAACTATTCACATCAAACTAAACAGCCTGAATTTTTCTTGCCACAAACATTTACCAGACCAAAATATTACAGTGCTCACAGGAATAGATGCTGCCTTATTTGTCTCTTCACATTGTTCGCTTGACTTGCAGTTTCTCAGAAAAGTTTAAGTGAAAAAGCTGCATTTGTCAGGAACAGTTTACCAAGCGTGCAGGCCCCTGGTCACCATTCACACAATCCCTCATGTTCAGTTTAAATGTGCCCATTTCAACCACAGGCTTCTGCTGTGGGCCCTAGAAAGCTCAGGTTCACACAGCAGAAGGGGTTTTGACGTCTGCAAGTAGCAGAGTATGTTTAAAATGTACATTAGACAAAGCTGACTAATAACAAAAGAAAATTTAGAATCACAAAACATCTGAATGAATATTGAAAGTTCATATTCTTTTAATCATTGACTCGCTGAAATTTGGGAGAATCCACTACAGACTGGTGAAGGGTGTCAGTTTTTAACATCCAGTCAGAAAAGATGATTCTAAATTTCAAATGACTCCAACTGCCCAGTTTTAATTCACTTTTTTTCTGAAGACAAATCCACCAAATCGAACAGAAGCCTGAATTTCATGGGCAAATCAGAATATTTGATCCAGTTGGCCTGGACTAACTGCTGACATACTATAACTCTGTGGCAAAACCCTGTCAAAAAAAAAAAACTGCTTTTAAATTCAAGATCATCCTATTAAAGTCATTTTCGAACTGTGAGGATGCTGAAGACTTTTTCTACACAACAGTGTGTTCTTTATGTTCCTGGGGTCTTTCCTGCTGTCTAGACAAACTCAAATACAATGCATCTCTGTGGGTCAGTTAGAAGGTATTCCCTCCACTTGGATCCACACAGTTCAAAAAGTTTACATCTCTGAGCTTTGAAAGACACATTGTTGGAAAGACAACAATGATGGCTACATTTTGAGGGTAAAATGATGGCTGTAGCCCAAACGCTGTGGACACTCTGAAACAGGTTTTTTTTTAAAAAAAAAAACAAAAAAAAACAAACATGAAACTTAATCCGGAAATGAAGAAAAAGTATAAAAGATATTTAAAAAGATAAATACAAGCTAAATAGTTCAATGTTTTGGCTTCATTTTAAAGTTTGTATAGTGTTTTTGGGTCAACGTATGTGGAAGTAGATAGAGTTGAAAGAGGAGTAATTTGAAGAGTTACATTGTAAATTTTTGTTGAATAAAGTTGAATAATTTATAAAATATAAAAGTTAAAAATGAGAAAAATACAAGCACACTTTTCCAAAAGAACAGGAATCTAATTATGGTTAAATGGCTTTTCTAAGTTAATGGTGTTGAAAAAGATAGATGGCGAAACACATAGGGAATGGAAAATAATGATAAAGATTTGGATCTCAATACTGTGTGCTTAATCAACATCCACACTAATTAAATAAAATCCAACACAGAATTCAGTCGAAAATCAAGGAGACCAGCAGAAAAGGTTTTGGCAAGTGTCTATCAATAATTTTATTCAAATTTACTGAAATTCTGTATTTACACACAGAAAAATAGAAAATTAAATATTCGTGTAGGAGGTAAAAGTCATGTTTCGTCTAAATGCATCAAATATTTTAACACTGTTTCTGAGAACACACACACACAGACACACACCTGACATACAGCACTTCTGATGCTCAGCTGCAGTCAGACATGAGATACTAATGAATTTCCCATCAGAGTCTCTCTGGGAGGATAAAGGTCGTGCAGAAATTGTGTTTTCACTCACACGTCCAGGTGAAAACTTGGCCCCAGGCGTCGCCTGCCAACAGAGTAGCATGAGTCCTGCAAAAAAAACAGCAAGGGAAATGTAGTGTTATGCATTCAAAGAATTAGAAGGTATAAAATACTGCATATAATTAAATATAAACTTCATTTTTTTCTACAGTAATAAACAGAAACTGCACCCCAGCTGGCATTCCTATGAGTGGGTGCTTTTTATTTACTGTACCTGGACATAGCCAGCGCTGTGATGGCTGGATTATTTTTGTAGCGCCGCTGTGGCACAGTTTGACTTCTGTTCAGCTCTTGATGTAACACCAGATGTCTCTCCCAGCCTTTAGCCTGGCTTGAGTTGCTCACTGTGGATTCATGAGAATACATTAGCATCTACTTAATAGTGAATTACAGGGCAGTTGTCCACCCCACTTGAAATCAGAACTTTAGTGCCACCACCCCCCCACCCAAAAAAAAAAAAAAATCACTGTGTATTAAGACTGTGTCCATCTGCAGTCAGCAGGATGCAAAAGGGAGAAGAAGCCCTCAAATATAAATGCTTCAGTGTTACGTAAAAACTTGTCTCAATGTAATTGGAAAGCATAATACTCCTATGAGGTGACGCGAGGCTGTAACCAACGTATGCCAAATTGGATCTGGGTATTATTGCTTTCTAAATTATACACGCTCACACACGTCAGCAAAATTACTCATCAGTGTTTACTGCCTCTATGTTTAATAACTTTATAACAACATAATTCCTGCTAGCCCTAATGCTAGTGAGGGATAGGATGAACATTACAAGCTCTCATCTGGAAACCACGCTGTCTAGCTCTGAGATGAGCGGTTAAAAATAATCATCTCACTTAAGGATTTATCTAATTAGATAGCAATGGTTCTTTTTTTCTTTTTGTTTTTTCAAACACTATAAATAATGATGGTTTTCGTGTGCAGTCGTCTTTCAGTTGGTTTCACAGTTTTATTATTGGCGACCACTCTTATCCATTTTATTATGAACACAACACTTGCGTGTATATCCCATCGTTCTGCCAGTAACATTACCGTCTCTCTCCGTTTGGTCATGCCCTGGGGACACAGGCTCTTCTGGAGGGCCAGGTAATTGTGTTCTGGTGTACTCTGCCCTCCATATCTGTATGAGAGACACATAACGAGTAACAAAATCATGAATATAATTCAAGATAATAACAAACACACTTATATATGCACCAACATTCAGGCACACACACAGACATAACAATAAAGTAACGATACCGTTTATGTGTGCGTGCTGTGCACGTGGCATGGGCACCCACTCTCAAGTGAAGCACAATTTACTGTTTGCAGCTTTGATTGCAGAAAGGCAACATATGCTTATATTAATCTTAAGCAAAAAAAAACAGTGACACACTCCAAACAACTCATATAATGTCATTAATACTTTGATGGACACCCAAGCTGGTACTGGTGAGGCTAATACCTAAGTAATGACTGCCACAGTTGAATACTGTACAGAAACTCTCCCACTGATCTATTATGAGCTATAGAGAATTGTGATAGCATTAACACAAAAAAACCCAAAACAAAACAAAAGCATCTCCATCATACACACAACTATTACGTTATTTACCTGCATGAGAAAACAAAAACAAAACTCACCCGTATAATGCCATCCTCACAGCCTGTGATGATGACATTCCTGGAATCCCACTCGTGTCGCTGTGTAAAGTTGACGCACAGGATGTCTGACTGAGGCCCACAGGAAGTGTCAGTGCAGGTCAACAGCTGGCCTTTCATGGTCCACAGGTAGAGTTGCGGTCCAGCACATGACACAATCTCTCCCTTGGACATATTAACATAGTGTTGACATTCAGGTGCACAGACATACAGACAGACAGAAAGGAGGGAAAAAAGCAGAAGAACACACACAAACAGGATATTCATGCTGTTAACAGTAAGAACCCTCCCTTCCTCATGCTGCGAGCTGAGTGAAGAGGAACAACGTGACGACAGTGAATGAAAGAATTCAGAGGACAGGAGGAAAAAAGAAGGAGAGACAGCATTGGAAAGAAGGGGTCCCAGATGGTGGACTTACAGTTAGATCATTGATGGCCAGTGCAGAGACGCTGGTTGTGTGTCCTGCTAACTGAGTGATATAACTTAGCTCTTCCAAGTCCCACAGGATACAGGTGAGGTCACGAGAGCCGCTCACCATAATGCTGTGGACCTCAGACACAGCGAGACACACCACTGCATCCGTATGACCGTATAATGGCTGTGAAGAACAATAGCGTCAGTATTAGTGAGTATGTATGTGTGTGCAAATACGTTGTCAACATCAACAATATTGTTACATTTCAAGAGCGTACAAACATTTGGACAGACCAACCTGTCTGAGTTTCATGTGAGTGAGTTTATCCTTAGCGACTGCCACATCCCACACACAAACGACAGTGCTGGTTCCTGCAGTGATGACGGTGGTCACGCTGGGACAGGCGGCGCACAATATCTCCCCCCAGTCACATAAACTCTCACACACTGCAAACGTCTAGAAGTCGCCACACATGAAGTGTTCAGAATTACACTATGTTATGATAAAGTCTGAACTCAAGTTTAAAGAACATCATCTGAAAAATAATGAACGTTGGAGTGTTGGAGTAGGGATGTATCAAAAAGCTGCAGGACAGTAGCTCTCAAGCACTGGAGTTGAAGACCCCTGGCACACGTCAAGGGGATGGAATTGGCAGGTATGAGAAATTAAAACAATTTATAAAGTTGTGAAGAAATCAGCAGACTCGTATATTACAGTAGTGTGTGAGATCAGCAGATTTAAAAAAAAGAAAAAAAAAAACTTTGTAAATTAATGACACTGTCAATTACTTAGCATAACAAGTATCTGCTTTATTTGCACTCACTTTCCTTCCAATTTGATGCAACTAAAAGAAGCTTAAAAGTTGGGTAGTTATGGAAAATGTGTAAAATGCATTCACAGTACATCTCCACATAAATACCTTTTCTGTGGCATGATTTCCAAAGGCACAACTGTTGTCAGGAAATCCCCAGCTGAAGAAGCAGCACAGTAGCGGTGACAGGAGGAGCCGGTTTTTCTCCAGAACCAAGACCTCTTTTTCCAAACACAGTATCTGACCTATCGGGCCTCTTGGCAGCTCTAAAGTAATATTGAGAACAGTATATATTTTTTTAATTTGTCAAACCCATCACAAAAATATTATAGTCTTAAAAAAAAAAAAAAAAAGTAAAGAAGACCTTTTTCTATATTACGTGTACCTGTAATAAAGGTAATAGCTCTTCAAAAGCATCATATTAAAGAGTTGTGTATCTCAGTAAACTTGCAAAGCATTTCATTAAAGTGAGAACAGAAAAACTGGGCAATTAAAACAGCTATCCTCAGGTTACAAGCTGAGGGTTGGTCCTAGGAGGGCACCTGCATCCGAGGGTAAAGCAGTGATTGTGCTTGTAACTGACCTATGCAGGAAAAGGCAGAAATCATTACATCTGATTGCCAGTTCAGCTTCTATAATCCCCAGAAAGAAGTTCAGTCTGCATTAGTTCTTAGTGTTCCTCATCCTATTCATCTCTATCTGCTTATTGATCAGATCAGACACTCTAAGATTTAATATGAAATGTAATATGCAGGAATCTCTCCCTGAGCATTCGCAGATTCATCTCCTATCCCTCAGTGGGCCTATAGGGATATTCCGATTATTAAGTAGGGCTCAGCAGCAGAGTCATCTCCATATTGTAGCTCTAACAGATAGCTTCCATCCTTCTGTAGTATAAATTAATCTATGGGCATTCTCACTCCATTTCAACGATACCCTTGAGATTTGGGCACATCCTGTGTATAAGAGCCCACATCACGTAGTAGGGAATAAAATAAAGGTGGAACAATGCAAAACAGAAAAGATTACTTTAATTGATTCAATTTAAGAAAGAAAAGAAAGGAAAAGCAAAGAAGGGAGACAAAAAAAGCTTTTGAAAGGCAGGAAGCCAGAAATCCTTTAAGATATGTTGCATATACTCTGATCATCATTGTGTTTAGTTATACCTCTGAATGGTTGTGCAGGGGTCTTTAGCTTATCCAGTTTGAAATAAAATGGAGTTGGCTGATGTGCTGTTGACCCTTCTTTCTTAGAACCACTGCGAGGTGGATGGGGCTTGATGAAGAGCTATAGGAAATACATATTGCAGTAAATAACATAACATATTCCAATTACCTTAATTCATCATATTATTATTTTTACTATATATTTTTTAAACCTGTTTGGGAACTTGTCCAAAGTTGCTAACATATCCCAAGATTGTGCTCTTGATGACAGGGTCTTTAGTGTCCTGCCAGCGTTTCTGGGGGTAGAAGTAAGGATGGAACGTGTTCACACTTTCTACCGCAGCTGGACCTCGCTGGCGAAATCCAAAAATCAGGTCGATCCACAGGTGTAGGTTGGCGCTCACATAGTCACTTTCCAGGGCCTAAAGCAAACAGAGCAGGAGATTGTTGCACAAACTAAAAACACCTAGTCAAATAATATTATAAAAGCTATTAAAACATGCATACAACGGTCTTAAAAAAAAAAAAAAAAGAAAAAAGAAAACTGCAGTGTTTAGCACTCGTTATTATGGTGGTCCCCATACCATCAGTCAAACTGCTAATATGACACCAATGCACAAAACCTCTAGGACTGTACAGCCAATCAAATTATTAAGGTACCCTACAATTCCTTCCAAAAGTCAATTAAGAAGTCCAGGACAGCAAGAGACCGAACAGCTGTGTTATGAGCATATCTTCATGTTACAATTAAAGAATGATTTGGGTTGAATTAGCCAGAGATTGGTTTTGAAGAGTTAATAGGAAAAGTGGGCATTATGACCAGCTATATCCTAGCGCCACATTTTAATAAACCCATCCTGGATGAACAGGAAGGTATAAAAAAGAAAAAACAAAAAAGAAAAGTATCATAACAAGGATATATTGTCCTGAGTTAATCTGTCTGTGGAAGAAGAAAAAAAGAAAAAAAAAGACAATCTTCTAAAGTCACTAATTTTATCAGAATGGTAGGCAATAAGAGCAGTTCAGTAGATTACAGAGTGATAACCATCACATATGCCCCAGGAATGAAAAAAGGGAGGGTCATCATGTAGAAACAGAAAGAAAATGAACAGAGGGGTACAATAACTCCACAGAGGGAAAGACGAGGGTAAGCTGGAGAGAAAAAAAAAAGAAAAAAAAAAGAGGAAGATGGTGAGAATATTCAACCAATCAAAAACTGGCAGAAATAATGACATTATGAAAAAGAGAAAGTCTTATGTGTTCCCTGAATCCTGTTAAATAGGCTTGTTGTCCTTTATTGTCTGTCATCTAAACTTCAGATTAATGCCTTTTTATGCATCTTCTGTATAGGAAAACAACTGGTCATTATACTCGACTAACAGTTAGTACCACAAGAACATAACCGAACCAAACTCAGCAGGACAAAAACTGCCTTCTGAGAATTTACTGAAGTGAACAACATCTGTCTGTTACATCTGTGGTATGAAAAACTGCAACCTACACTATTACAGTACCACAAATGCAGTGAATATGTGTGTGGAGATATTTAATACAGAGAGTCTTTTGTATACATCAGCCGGTACTGACGATCATTATTAGTTGCTGTGGGTAAATAAGTCCAAGTACACATAGGCCAGGGTAGCTGTTTGGAGGAAGAAGTCTTGGTGTCACTGACCTCTCGATGGATTCTAATGAACTCCTGGGGGTCACCTTTTGCCCATGGAGGTAGCTCGACATCTCCCAGAGCTGTGCCGTCCTCCATACACCCTACAAAGACACAAACATACATTTACTTTATGTGAACTTTGTAGCTTAAAGAAATCCCGATGAACCACCGATGACATGGGTGAAGTAGTGTTTTAATTAGTGAATACTTTTTTGTTTGCGTGTCATTCGTGTGCAGAGACACATATACATACATTAACACTTGAATAATGCCATCCACAATATTGCCAATGGCTTCAAGCAATTACACTGAGTGACACTAACTGGCTTTGCAAGTGTTTTGTGGAAAGAAATTAATTCCTAATTTTTAAAGCCTTTCTGATTAAAAAAGAAAAAAAGTGGTATCCTCAGGTGGCAAACCATATATTTTTATTGCCAAATAAAGAAAGACCAACGACATGATTGTAATAGAAACGGGCCAGAGATTAATCTAGCTCATTGTTCTGTGCCACACCTTCATTGGTGGCCAACAAACACTCCAGCAAACCACTGTGGTGTGATCTGTTATATGCTCCCTCATTACCATAAACAAATGTACGCAAAATCAAATCAGTTAATTTGTGGAATACATGTGCAGTTTCTACTGTATTGTGTTTCATTCAAATTAAGCTAATTAGTTCACCAGTTAAGCAACAACAAAATTATAAAGAAATTATTTGATTAAATTTCACACCATTTCTATGGATGCTTCATATCTGTTATCACTTGTGCAGCTTATTAGCCAGAAGCTTAAAAGAGTACTTATAGCAAATTCTGCAATATCGTTGATCACTCATATGCAAATTAATGCAAAGTGCTTCAGAATCCAATCAGGACATCTACTCCACATGGAGTTTCTCTCATAAAAATAAAGTTTTAATTTGAATCATTGCTTAATCATCAATATGATGAAAATACCCTGGTCATTTCATTAGAGATACCTGTTCAGCTGCTTATTAATGCAAATATACAAACCGCCAATGACATGGATGAAATTCAGTGCATTTAGGCACGCAGACATGTTTAAGACGACCTGCTGAAGTTAAAATGAAGCATCAAAATGAGAAAAAGGGGGTGATTCAAGTGGCCTTTTGACAACCTTTTGGCCTGGTTGTTCCTGCTAATCTATTTCAGAAACTGCTGATCTAAAAAGATTTTCCTAAACAACCATCACTAGTTCGAAATACTGCCCTATAATAGCAAAGTATACCTGATAAAGTGACTGCTGATTGTATGTAGCATATATGACCGAGGACATAAAAATACTCTATACAGCCGTGATAACATTCTGCCCTTCCAGAAACAAAAACAAACAAACAAACCAACCAAGAGACAGGGTAGGGAAGTCTGATATAATCACTTTACACTCTTTCGTTTTCATATAACAACATTAGGTACACAGAGGATTCATAAAGCTGACCGAGCTGGATTTGGTTGGAGTTGAGCAGGAAGTCTGGCAGGTAGAAGAACTCCGGGGTCAGCTCTCTGACGTCCCCCATGTTGTCTCTGGAGGCAGACTCCCATTCTTTCTTTATACTGTAAAACATCCGCTCCGGGATATCAAACCCTCCCTGTGAGGAGACAAAACACTGTCACACACGCAACACATCACTGAGATAAACTTTTCTGTGGGCATATTAATAAAGCAGTCTGCCTGATTCAGTGCAGAGAATCATATTTTATATTCTTTATTGTATTATGTAAGCACAGAATATTTGCTACCATTAGAAGAAAGCTTTTCATCTTTCTGTAAAATTCCATAATCTATGATGGGAATCTCATGAGAGTGAATGTAATTTAGAGTAAAACAATTACCTCAATGAATGAAAATAGCATATATACTAGTAAACTGGGTTAGAGATGTAAATCTAGTTATGGATATTACTACACACCCATTATGTGCTTCAGAAGACAAAAGGCTTCCTAATTCACCATCTTTATTGTTTTATTCTGACTATCAAATATGCATGCCTTTTCATTATAATCAACTGGATGCCGTGTTGTAGATTGGTAACATCTGTGGCTATTTCCATTGGCGTCTTTTAATAATGTTATGTGTAATTATTTGCATATATATTAAAATGTCCCTATAATCTGTTTTTGTACCAAAAAAGAGCATTAAAATGGGATCTGGAAAGCTGAAAATAGCTCACATTAGTTTCATATTAATAGCAAGATTACATTTTAAAAAACATAAATAAAAATGACAATGAGATGAATGCCAGTGGGCATCGAAAGCACAGGGTTTGCAGAAAGCCCTATGGGTTACTAAAACATACTGAACACAACTTTTTCCGTCATTTCATCTGAAAAATTATGACAAAACTTCTGATCTCATGTATGCTGTAACCTTATCAACCACAACAAATTTTGCATGTTTTCAGTCTTAATATGATCCTTGAATTCAATCCAAAAATCCATAGCAATGAAATAAACCATTGCAAAATGGTTAATATTTTCTTTGTTGCTAGAGTTACTCCAATTGCTCTAATTCTGAGCTTATGAGCACTGCTGATGCTCATAAGTGGACTTTCACAATAATATGAAGTTATGTTGCCTAAATGGCAAAAATGTGACTGCCAAATGAAAAGCCTTTCGAATTTTAGACTTTGTGTGCCTTCATCTTTAAAATAAAC
The DNA here is from genome assembly GCA_015108515.1 of Hemichromis elongatus. Taxonomy (NCBI): domain Eukaryota; kingdom Metazoa; phylum Chordata; class Actinopteri; order Cichliformes; family Cichlidae; genus Hemichromis; species Hemichromis elongatus. The sequence continues at coordinate 125,506 of VUQR01004655.1, forward strand.
CACTTTTACAGACATGTCAGTAACAAGGTCTACTTTTTTCTGCACGCAAATAGTATTTAGTTAAATTTCTGTTATTGGACTCACCTGTAGCGCCTGGAAGGTGTGGGAAAATGGCTCCATCCTGACAAGGAAGGATGCCACAATGATGGCCGAGGAGTAGTGGGTACAGTAGTGGCATTGTGCTGTCAGGTCTTTTACAGAGAAAATCACTGTAAAAATACTAACAATGGCATGAATAAAGCAGTACAAGTAAATAAAATTGACCCAAATGGATACCTTCACCCTCTTTGCCCTCAACTTCTTCGTATCTCTGGATGAACATCTGTTTCCTTTTCTCCGTTTGAGCTCCCATCGGCTTGGACAAATCCCGGAACGTTGCAGGATTTGACAAATCAAGAATCTGTGAAGGACACAGATAAATTATTGATTTAACACGTCTTTGTCCCTACCTTCCTGCAAGGATCTCTTTAAAATTATAGCACCAATTTAGCTAGGCTTGGCATTACATGGGCCAACTCAAATATTTCAGTAGGAAGGGTTTGTTTTACCCTGAGAGAAATGAGTTACACCTGATGTGAGGTGTTGCAATCATAGCAGGGAGGGAGAAACGGACACAAAATGCTTGTTTTAATTAGAATTAACATCCCCGTCTGCATTGATGCACTTTTGATTGATAGAGTAAATTGTTACGATTTAGAGCAAATTGTTTTGCAGACCCGTTCGCTTTTGGTTGTGGACCCTTGCAAAACCACAGTTTGAGACACTTAAGACAAACATTCATTCATGTGTAAGATTTTACCTCTGACTTGTAATCAGCAATGATCCATGGGAAAACCGGATACTGCATCAAGTCATTGTATGTCCTTCCAGCAATCGTATTCAAATGCATCAAGTACTCAAAGTTACTTATCTCCCCTTTCTAGAGGACAGATAAGAAAAAAAATACAACTTAAAAACATATATCAGAATAAAGTGGATTACATTAATGCCATTTATTCAACTTTGTTTCTGGCAGACATTCATTGTTGTTGTTGAAGTAGCAGCAAACAAACAGTGAGCACAAACAACTTATGGAAAACTGTAACATGCATTACCTGCCATTTAACAAGGGCCGTCTTTTCAACCACAGGAGTCTTTCTAAAGCACAACAAAAGAAAATACTTTGAATTAGCAACAGACGCTGATCACCGACCAGTGCCTATCAGCACAAAGTTTTCCTGCTTGCTTTGTTGCCTAGCAACAGTTTAAATGTAGAACCGCAGAGTTCAGCAACAGAAGCGTAGCTGAGGTGAGTGAACGAACTCGGAAAACAGAGTGTGTGTACACAGCTGCAGGAGCAGTTAAAGGACTGATGTGAGCTACAGTATGTAGCATAAATTGTGGGCAGGCATGTGAAGGATATAGCACATGATGAGGAAACAAGGTAATTAAGACTAAGTCCTTTGACTTGAGCTACTTCAGCAAACTGGAATGTTTGAAAGAAGATTTGATTTGAAGGGCATGCTTTGACATGTGGCACCATTTTTCCTAACGAAAGTTGATGATTACTTGGACAACAGGGACACCATCATCTTGTAAAATTCCTGTTTCTCAGCAATGAGACACAAAGGTTAATATCTAACTTGGTGTCAGCTGTTTCTACTTTAAGTATTGTATTGTTATATGGTTATTGTTTTTATAACCAACTGGGAAATATCAATGTATACAGGTCAGTCTTTCCTGTTTAGGTTCTGATACCACTCTTTGTTAGAAGGAAACAGAAAAGTCACAAAAAGTAAC
>VUQR01004656.1:13881-31994 GCA_015108515.1 Hemichromis elongatus
GAAGACATGTCGTGATATGACGAGTGCTGTAAGAGTTTAAAAACATTATGAAAGGCCATTAATCAGTGACTAGTCCCACAGATCTTAACACTGTTTGCATCCATGGTGCAAAAAAACATTGTAAAAGTACTAGACCATAGGTAGCATTGTTACCATAACATGGACGTTTCCTTCCTAGTAAAATCACACATGTAAGATTGTCTCGCTAATACGAGAAGTGGTCATTGATTAATAAGACAGTATTAAAATGCTGTACAGGATCGGGTGGTGCAACAGCGTACGGGAGTTCAGGGCGGCCGACTACAGGATTCGTGGTTGATCTTTAATTCAATTACTATCTACTACATCACCCATAATGCACGGGGGTTATCAGCTTGGCGAGGAGTCGGGGGGTGCTGCTACTATCGCTCTAAATATAAATGTAAACAGGATAAAAGTAGGGAAAGATGGGCTTTAAAGAATACTGCAGAATGTATGGAAAGTGTGTGTCAGTAAAGCACAAAATGTGTGTGTCTGTGTGTGTGTGTTAACGAGTGTGCAACGTCAGTGTAGAAATGACTCAGGCTAGATAGGCCAGCTTTTGCTTGCTTTGCCAGTCAGACACTTAATCACCGTACTCATACAGAGTAACACTGACACAGAGCAAAGGCCAATCACGTCTTAGTGATGTCACACGACGCTGCTTTTGGATGTTTTTTGTACACTGTACACAGAGGGGGGAGGGGAAAAAAAGCCACTGGCAGTGACCCAGGCAGTGAGTTTTAGTTCTCCATCTCACAAAGTCACCTTGAAGAGAATTTGTGCTTGTGGGTAGAAAAAAAGAAAGAAAAAAAAATAAATAAAAGATTCAATATCTGCACTAAAAGGTTTATCTGAGGTCACCAAAATAAAAGCACAGGAAGAAACAGAACACTACAGTTGGTCACAGTATCACAGCGTCAATGTCAGCATATGATAAACAAAATCAAACTTTTATGTAACATCTTTTTTCATCAGGAATGGGTTTTTGTTTTTTTTTTCGGTTTCGGGACACAATTTACATTTAGTAATCACGGAAAGCCGCTCTGCTTTTCTCTAACAAATCCCTGAATTAAAAAAAAAGAAAAGAAAAAAAAAGCGTTAAAAGAAACAAAAACGTTTCTGTCCCTCCTCAGTCCGGATCCTCGACCGCCTTTCATAGCACCTGGCAAATGTGTAGTTGCAACTATCGGTCCACTCCTTCCCTTTTCCAAATGTCTCTCCTCTTCCCTTATCATTGACAGACGGAGGGAAAAGAATCCACGCGACGTTTCTTTTTTCCCCCGTCCTTTCTCGAGATATCTGGAGGCAGTAGGAAATGAGGGCAGAATCAGGCATCCCTCATTGAATTATTCAGTTTTTTGGCACAGGTTGGAGCCTCCGTATGTCCGCTGTCTCAGACTCCGTTTTCCCAAAGTTCAAAAGCAGTCGTTTCACAACAGGGTTACTGGCTCGTAACTGAAACGTATGCGCACGTTAACAAGTATGGAAAAGACACGTGGGCACACTTTTTTTTTTTCCTTTTTTTTTTGAGCTTATAATTCAAGTCTTAGACGACAATGTTAAGCTAAAGAGGGAATAGGGATCTGGTAGTACAGTTCATCTAAGCATGGCTTTCTGATTCACTGGCTTATTATTTACACAAATGAGTGTTTGGTTAGACTATCTTCCTACTTGTGTGTGCATGTGTGTGTGTGTGTTTGTATGAGAGATACAGCAAACATTTCCATGATAAACACACAGCACACCACATTACCAGTAAAGGATTCAACAGTCTACTTTTCATGAACTCAGAATAAAGCACATGGTCACTATTTACAGCTCTGTACAGTGTGTGTGTGTTGGGGGGGCGAGCAGTGAGAGTGGCGTAGATGCCTTCACTGGACGGCAGTGGACAGATGCAAGTGTAGAGAAAGAAGAAGCAGAAACTGTTGCTTTTGTGGTCCGTGCGTTGTGGTTATGAGGGCTGATCCATTGCAGCAGTGGTAGATCCACCAGCTTGGGCAGGTGTGTGTGTGTGTGTGTGTGTGTCCGTAAAGAAGAGAAGCAGAAACGTTGATCTTCTACAATGTGCTCCTCTGCCTTTTTGGTTATGTTGGTTTTGTGTAGGAAATAAGTAGAAGTTGAGCTTTAAAAGTGCAGTCCTGTGCTGTGGTATCTGGTTGATGAGTTCTGCTGATGAACCGGTCAGTGTTGGTTAAATTCAGTGGACCTGGAAAAAAAACTGGAAAAAAAAAGGCACCCAGCTCTGATGCTGAGGGCCGTGTTGGATCTTGCCGTTGGCTGTGAGAACTGGATTCAGGCAGTGTTGTGGCTGAAGTGCTTTCTTAGTGGACTGAGGACTGTGGTCTGGCAGCGGCGTGAGGCCGGCTAGCGGGATCCAGTTGGTCGTTAGGAACGGAGCGTCGGTTCTGGTCTGGTCGGTTGGTCGCCAGGTATTTCGCTCTCATACTCGAGGTGTACTGAAGACACGGGAGATACACAAAAAGAAGAAGCAGAAAGGGACGGGAGTGGGAAATGATGAGAAAGGAGAACAGGATGAAAAGAAGACAAGGAAACCACGGACAAACTAAGATTAATGCTTGCAGATAGATAGATCAATATGGAAGGCAAACACAAACACACACGTACAGCTGGAATACTGTGACCAGTCATTTGGACAGCCGGGGTTTGATTACAACAGTCATTCATTGTGTAACAGCTGATTAGGTCAGGATGATGTTATTGTAAATTAGCAGATGTGGTTCATTCGTAGTTAGTTGCTCTACTTCTGATGTAGTAGGTTAGCCTGGTATGAGTTAGTGGTCACTCGGAATCACCGAGGTAGTTACAGTCGGAGGTCTGCGGTTTCCACATCGCTGCAGAAGACAGAAGAGCAGCTGTGCACAGGACGGCGGCCCAGCCATCGGCCCTGTCTTAAGAGTGGCGAGCGGTGGGCCGTTTTGCTCGGCTGCTACGTTTCAACAGTGGAGGTGGGGGGATAAGTGCTCCTGTGGCTGTGCAATGGTGAAGGGTGAGGGGGAAACACAGGACACATACACCTCGACCAGAAGATGCACACATAGACACGGTGTGGGAACAAGGGAGGGGAAGGAGGAGCGGGAACTTTTAAGAGGCTTGGGCTCAAGTTTTGCTAGAATTGCAATATAAAAATGACTGAGCTCTGACCCGCAAGGGTTCGGTCAGGTTGCACCAAGCGAGGAATGCAACCCGAGCCCTGAAGAAATAACACCAGATTTGTTCAATAAATGCTGTCACTCCACAGTATTGTAATGTAGAAGTGTACAGGTGATACTGCATGGAACGAAATCCACAACTACAGGCCCAGCAGCACTTTTTTAAAAAGCCATAACAGTCAGCATTTCATTTCTTAAAAAAAAAACGTTCGAGGTTGAAAAAAAAAAGCAGTCTTTGAGGAGAAAAAAAATCTACGTGGTCTGCACATCAGACGCCAACCAGAGGTTTTACATCAGAAATAGAAGACAACTTTAGCCGAACATGAACCGGCAGTTACGCTTATCGAAACAGTCTGCCCCCTTCTTTTGATGCAAGTGCAGATCTTACTATAACAACAGGCTTCTTTTTCAAGCTTCCAGTTTTCCCAGGCTGCCAAAATGACCTACATGAAGGCGATCCGTGATCACGGTCTAGCGTGAGCACAGAGGACACTTGCAGTGGTTCAGGGATTTGGGGTGGGTGAGTGGCGCTACCTTCCAATATCCACACATCGCGCGGTATGAAACATCTGACATAGTGAATAATTTACGCCGTTCTTCGGTCGTTACGTTTAAATGAATAATACGCCAACTGTGTGGGATTTGAAATGTGTCCCAGCAGCACTGTGGCTATTGGAAGGTAGCTGTGGGAGAATGTGTTCTAGAAAGTGTGCACTTACAGAGGGTGGAGGGGACTCCCTGCCAATCAGGGGGGTGTTCTCACACCGAGGGTTCTGAAAGTTTGCGTTCTGGCTCCTGCATTATAGAATAAGAGGTTACTGCATGTGGTCACCCTGCTGCTGAGCTCTTGATGTGCGGATCAGCTCATCACTGAAACACAATGACTCTGACATATGGCCTCTGATAAATTACCTCAATAAGTATTGCCAACATAGGACTTAAGCTTGGTACTACAGGGGCAACAGCTTAAAACACCTCGGCCACAGTCCAATATAATTATCATACTTTCAGAACAAAGGCAAAATATTAACTCACAGAATGAAACTCAGTGAAATAGGACTGTTATCATCATGGATAGCCACTGGAGATTAGCCTCAGGCCCACATTTAACAGAACTCTACAGCAATTGTTTTTTCAGGCCAACATTTCAACTATTAAAGTATTCAAAAGGATTTTCTTTTTTACATAATAACAGGCTGTAAATGTCCTGTGCAAGCAAAATTTATTAGGGAGCTAAATGCCGAGGAGACTGTTTATTCTATTACTGCAAGCGGACACTGCATGTGCAGAAACCAACAACCCCGGCATGGATAAGCTGCACTTGCGCATTCTTTTCTGTTTAGCTCGATATAATCAAAGCCAGCCAGCACTCATGCGACAATCAGTTTTAGGGTTTTCAGTGTAATGTGGGGTTTAACAACGATGGATTTGCGTGCGTTGTTCATCTAACTGTAAATTCACATTACTGCCATACCAGCTCATAAAACCTTGTAACTATATGATATGAAACTTATTTTCTAGGACTGATGACAATCTGGAGCTTGTCACATTCAAAAGATCCAACCATCATATGAGACTGTGTACGTATGCAATGACAGCTTAGCTATGGCAAAAAGTAAAGTAATGACTAGATGGGACTTCCCATCTAACTATCAGGAAAAGCTCAAAAGAAAGGCTATGGTATGCTTTGGAATATAGACTCATACAGGGTTGGTGAATGTGGTCCTTCAATGGAGCAAAAATCTCACATTAGTACATGTCTTACTTTCTGGTTTCTTTGTGGCTTGAAAGGCATTGCTCTCCCCTTTGCAGCAAACACTGCACTGTGTTTATTAATTGTGCAGTCTATATAGAGATATATGCTTACTTATCTTCTCTACTCCCTATCATAAACAAACAGCAAGCAATTCAGTCCTCTGCCAACAGCGAGCATTGTGCAATTAATAACTTAAACTATGCGAGTGCAAAGCTGAATTTTTACTGATATCATAGACTTTAATAAAGAGGCTGGCTGTATACAGCAAGCAGCTGTTTTTCTTTTAGCATCTCAAAAATGATAAGTACTAACTCACTGAGTAACAACTATCACTGACAGCGGGTTGCAGTCGACATGCAAGCCATACATATTTAAAAAACTATTTAAAAAACAGCTTTTCTAACTTATCATTACCACAAGCTCTAAGAACTGCTGCATTTCTAGCCTAGATCACATGGGGGGAGGGGCAAGCATCAGCTACCTATTGGCAGGCAGTGTATGATCCTGCTAGCCTCTAGCTAGCGGTGGGTGCTAACTCACATGTATTCAGTGACGGGGGCATTGCTGACAGTGTGGGCTGTAGCGGGCAGGCTAGCTTCGCTACCGTAGCTGGAGCCACAGCTGTAGAGACTGGGCATGTGAACGCGGTACAGGTTATCGTGCACCCCGCCGCGTGAGGCGCCCGACTCGTCCTCTCCGTCTTCCTCATCCATCCTTCAATTGGTCGGGGTAAGGGCCAGGCACGAAAGGGCATGATGAATAAGAGGGGGGGAGGGAGGGAAAGGTACAGGGAGAGGGAGATCCGAGAGAGACAACAGAGTGTAAACAAGTGGTTGAATAGGAGGTTAGGAGAAGGGGGAAGGTGTGCTATCAGGAGTTCCCTGATATTAAAATGTGGGTAAGGCTATACCCTCCTGCCCCAAAGCAGCTGAACAAGAAGAAAAGGAACATTGGGCAGCATTCATCTACTAAACAGATCCACCACAAGTGCAGTGAGGTCCAGAATGGACACTTTTTTTCTTTATTGCTATGTGTTGTTAAGTAATCGTCAACTGTAACAAAGTAGCAGACCCTTCGGTATTCCGTGTCATTGGTAGAAACATGCATGTCATTTTCTTCATGCAGTCATCCACTGTTTTGGGTGAGAGTTTCCTCCTTTTATTAACACGTCGAATTGTTCAAACAGTGTCCGATTTCAAGAATGTCCTTTTATATAATTCATGCATCTCTGTGTGCTCCATGAAATTAAAGCAAAAACATCAGGAAAAAAAGATAATATGGCTGGTTTGGGCAAACCATTTTAAGACAAAAAAAAAAACAAAAACAAAAACAAAAAAATGGTCAAAAATGTCAAACAGCCAGCAATGTAACAAAATGAGGCATCAGATACGATACGTGCTGATTTGGAAGTTGGATTTCTGGCTGCAGAAAAGCACTAAGGTCAGTCACAGAAATGCATGTGTACATGTAGACTTTATTATTTATAAGGTTATTTTTTTCAGTGTTTTTTTGCAACTCTATATCAGCTGTCCATATACTAAGAATATATCATCAGACTGAAAGAGTTTCAATTACAGTAAAGAGGCAGGAAGCTGTATGATGAATAAATTAGCCTAAGCCCTGTGTTAACAGAGACAATAAGCGATAGGTGGTGTTCCCCCGACTGGCCACCAGATGGAGACGTTTTACTCATTAAACCAAAATGGAGTTTGCGACACAGTCAGTCTTTACAGGCAAAGAGACCCAGTGAGCACTTGTTCTGCTTAAATTCAGAGAGATTGTTGATTATTTTTCATACCCGTTGGGTCATACACTGCGATTCATGCCAACAAACAACAAGTGTAAAAGGAAGGAAAAGAAAAAAACTATTATGGCACAGCTGTTTCAATATTCAAATACTTCACCAGAGTGAAACGGTCACTGCGAGCAAAGTCAACCTGTCTCTTTCTCTGATTTTACCACAGAATTATTTGCTCGTTCGAATATCTGTTTGAATGGTAGCGGTGGTTAATCTGACCGTGGGGGTCATATGCATCACCATTCCGTTGAAGCCCAAAGCATTTCCAAATCAGGACACAGGGGAGAGGAGGAAGGGAAAGAACATAAGGAGGAAGTGGGGCACGGAAAAAAAAAAACTGTGGTGATATAAAGTCTAACACGACACTGTTGCTCCAAGTCCAAAGAGGAGAAAAGAAAAATGAGAAGTATGTACAAACATACAAACAATGTTCAGCCAGACTGGCAAACAATAAAATAAACTGGATGGATGCAAAGATGGGCAGAAAGATAGTACAGAGTACAGAGTGATACGACAGTCTGGGAGGCAGGAACACTTAAAAAAGAATGACATGCATGGGCACCAAGGCGATTCTTTATGGGTCTTTCCACTGTTAACGACTCCACCAGCTGAGATCAGTTAGACAGTTACAGTAAGATGTTAAAGAGCTACTGATGTGTCAGTCATTAGTTAAGTGAAGAGATGGAATTAGGGATGTAAAGGCTTGAGTGTGTGTGTGTGTACATGAGAGAATGTGAGGGTGGGTGTGTGTTACCTCTTGCCAGGCCAGGTGTGCGGCACACTGCACACAATAGAGGAGAACATCAGAGCGGTGACAAAGGAGAAGAGAACCAGGTAGATGAGACCCTCCACGCCATCATAACACAGGCCAGTCAGTGCTTGGACGTAGTCCTACGAGGTGAGGAGAGGAGAGCTTTGGCCCTAAAGTAGTCCTTTACAGTCACACAAAGGACTCTCCTCATGTGTTTCCACCACACGAGGAGAGGAGAGAAGTCACAGGGGATTTCTACTTCACCGTAACCTCTGAAAGCCTGCGCGCCATGATCTGGTGTGCATCTCAACAAAAATGTAACTGCACAGCCTAAAACGGTGTCATCCAAGCCGTAGAATCACCGCACGCGTCTACTTTAAGCTTCAATTACATATGTTATCTTTATCGCATCACGCCCTGTAACTCACCATGTGCAGGCTGCGACAGTCGACGAGAGCAGTCAGCTGGTGCAGGCCCACCTCGGTGGAATTCAGCACAGACTGGATTTGCTCGAGACTCCCCTGCACACACAGAGCAAAGGTTACATGTATGCTCAAATATTCTGTAAATATCTGCCCTTATCTACATCTACACACACACACATACCTTGGTGCTGGAAAAGTCACGTGTTGCTGATCTCAGTAACTCTGCCACATCATCCTGCATCTCCACCAATGCTTTGTGGCTCCCTGACAGCCTCTTTGAAAAAAGACAAAGCAAAACAGCCTCGTGACAAGAAGAAATCGCAGAAAAATGCATTCCAGTGATGCAACAGCAATGACAAAGACCTCACCTGCTGAAAGGGGTTAATCTGTCCGGAGCTGCAGCTCAGGTAATACTGCAGGATATCTGCGAACATGCCAATGAATACAGATCACTATAATGATGCATCGGTTTGGACTGCACAGTTTAATTTAAAGACTGCACGTGCAAAAATATATCCAATATGAATCTATTGAGCCATGATTGCAATTCTACTCAAGCATAATTTTGGGTTTTTTCTATGTGTGTGTGTGTTAAAGAGGCAACATCTGTGCGCTACAGCAAACACACAGAGCGGAAACAACCGACAGACAAACAGAAGTCATTAGATGAGTGAAAGGAGGCGAGCGAGGGAGGGAAATGGAGACAAAGAAATGGAGCAACTGAGAAATAAAGAGGGATATAACAGGATGGGAAGAGAGAACAAATGCAATTAAATGAAAAACAAAATGTACTCAGGTTGTTTTGGTTTTTTTTCTATGAATCTGAGACAAGCAAGGGCAGAGCGAGCAGGGAGTACAGGGTTGCTGATGCATTGCAGTGAGCACAGAGAGAGAGTGAGAGCTTTTAGATACCAGAGTGCCAATCAAACACAATCCCGCTGGATACACACATACACATGCACACAAAAACGCACACACTTGTTTCTTTAAATAGCAGCAACATGTCAGGGTGAGATTCAACTGTCAGTGAGGAAAATTGACTCTGTTTGAGACGTTTCTCCTCGCACCATTTGTCGAAACGCTGCATTGGCAGATAAAGGGTCGCTCCCTACATCCCCTCGCCATAAAATGTTTACAATTTATAATTAACAGAGACTTTATAAACGCGAGAATCCCCTCTCCAGGACTTGTGGGTCCAAAAGTGTAATGTTACGGGTAAAAAAATTTAAAATCCAGCAATTTCCTTTAAATGCTGATATATATTCTTTTGAAAATCAAAAACAAAACAAAAACAAAACGTGGGCTGCTTTGGTCTAGAAACAGCATAAATAACTGTAAATATTTTTTTCCCCAGTGATCCCAAATTGTAGGCCACAGATCCCTGGTGGGGCTGTGAAGAAACTGCAAGTAGATGGGAAAAATTTGCATACGATAAATAAATGAGCCAAATTCTAATTTTCAAGGGTGATACATGTGTGAGATATAAATAATGTAAATTTAAACAAAGAAGCATCACAGTTTGCACAAAGCTACCAGATTTTTCAGTTTTCTGACATATTTTTGATGCTCAACTTGTCTTAGATTTCATTAATGGTGTAAAAACAAAACATTAAACAAGGTGTTTAATGAGAATCAGCCTCAACAAGTAAATAGTCAGAAGATAAAAACGAGTCAGTGAGAACACAGGAATACTTCATGAGCTCGTCTTATGACCACAGTTGTGGTTTAAGGTTGCACACACAGATTTACAGATTTTGAAATAGGGGGCTTCAAGACTGAAGCAATTCATTCCTATCTTACCAGCACTATTTAAACACACTGCTGCAAATGCCAATACAGTTGGATTATGGCTCAGTCATGATTGCATTTAAATTTGTTTTTTCTGAATTTTTTTCCTGCCATAGGTCAAGTGTGCGACATCCTCAATGTCTGAGCGACTGCTTTCAACTATGAGGTGACTCGACATGTCGTGTGTTTCCCAAGAATTGCGCCCCAACTTGGACTGACTGCAATCACTCTCAGACAGATTGGCAAAGCTGTGAAATTAATATAATTCATAAACACCGACACGTTCACAATCTGAACAGTCAAAATTTCTGTGTATGTAGACAGCAATGGATATCCAATTATTGTCCATTCATCAGTTGATTGTTGTAAACAGACTGCATGTTATTTCCAACTCGATTCCATCCAATCGCGACCTGTTTCATGCACCAAAGCTGCTTTAAAGAGGGCAACTGACCGCAAGTGGTCACAGACCTGGTCCCCATCTTCCAAGCAACCATTTCAAAGCCAATGACATCTCAAATGAATTGCACACAGTCACAAAAATATGGATTTGGACACCTTGCCTTACTGCAATTTTCCCTAGTGTGACTACTTTGTTTTAGAACAGGAGAGCCTCCCCTCCCCGCAGGGTAAACGCCAAGCATAAATAAATAGTACGAAATCTTTGAACTTTCCTCATGAAAGATACAATTTGTTGAATTCATTTTATGATTATGTGAAAGAAGCACGAAAAGCGTTGAAAAAGATGACCCGTGCTTTATTTTCTTGCCTCCATACCTTGGTTAATGACATCGTTTTCCTTGGTCACCCTGGTGATGTAGGTATCAGGGGAGACGCAGAAGTCGCTGGCTGACTGTGGGGCGAGTGCACATGACACATCAGGCTACAGTAACATGCTGAACACACTCACTCGAGTAGTGGGTAAAGATTACATCACCGCAGAGCCGAAGAGCTCAACAGTGTTGCCATGGTTACACTTACAGCAGCGACAGCCAGCTCCAGGCCCAGCGATCCCCAGCTGATGATCAAAGTCAGAACACCCAGCAGACACACTCTGAAGAACAAAAAAACAAAAAAAACCCATCTTTTTAAAGCAAGATTCAGCTTACCAACACAGGGCAGTTTTAGCACACACAGACGCAGGACAGAGTTGGATCTGTCCAATAGGAGCAGGCTTTGGTGTGTGATGTAAAGTAGCATACCCAATGAGAGTTCCTCTAGAGTTGCGAATCAGTCCAAACAGCACGAGAAGACAAATGAGAACGTCAAAGAGCAACAGGCCAAGGTACCCCAACCACCTGTAATAAAAAATAATTATCATACAAACACACAACACCCACGCAAACAGATACATATGCAACACAAAAGATGAGCTAATTATACCTTTACTAGAAGACTCAACACATAACAGCATCACAATCAATATTTTATTTTTCAGCCACTTCGTCTGTCATTGTCCCAAAAACAACAAAGCAGGTTAACCTGAACAGCTGTAACACTGAAAGAAGCCTCTAAAAAAAAGAGGAATGAAAACCATTCACACTTAAAGAATGAGATCAGGTCACCCATTCACTCAAAAACTGCTGAGGAGGACAAATTCTCCCCATAATCCATGAATATCTTTTAAGAGCTCCTTTCAGCATGTATCTCAGCTTCTCCGTTTTAAAGGGACATCGTGACATATTTGATCCCATGTATCTCTCAGAGGAAGCAGTTTGCCTTCATTCTGGTTAGAACTAAAGCCAGACCCACAACATCACAGATGATGACTCAATAATGTCTTCATATCATGATGTCAATCAGTTGTGTTTCTCACTAATGCTGGTAGCTGCTTCAGCCTCTTGTCTTAAAACTGAGATAACCCATCAGTTTTGCACTGCCAACAATTACTGTGCCTTTTGTTACTTCGTTGCAGATATACAGGTGCACCTAAAATATTTAAATCCTCATTTTATTTGATCTTGTTGAGGACATGACCAGAACACATGACCCATTGTCTCTGGTTTTAATAGTTTAACATTACAGTATAACACTTTGCGTACGAGAAAGTGTAATTGTAGTCTTCAGTCTGAGCCAGTAAAGAAAATTCATGCTGGTCAGTAGTTACCTGTAAAAGTCAAAGGCCTCCGTTTTACGGGCCAAGTCCTCCAGGGAGATCTCAGTGTTGGACCAGAAGGGAACATCAACCATCAGCCTCACCAGCTCATCCAGCTGTCCCTGGAGCTTCTGGACGATGGACACATAATCTGTCTGATCCTGGAAGACTGTCTCTAACTGGACCAAGTTCTCCTCCACTGTCTGGTTTAAGGCTAGGGCACTGTCTGACACCTAGAAAGAAAGAACTGTCATCAGGATGGTTTTCCATAAATACATTTTTTGCAATCGGTGGATAACTCACCAGTTTCTCCACTCCAGACACGGTGCGGTTGGCATGACGGAAGGAGTACGCTAAACGCGCGGCTCCATCACTCGACTCCCCGTTTCCATAGAATCCTACGGCTATGCCAGCGCTACGAGGCAGAAAACAAGACATCCCACGTGTAAACACCGCACATCATTTAACCTTTAAATTCATATCATACACCCACTGACAGTGTACTGCTGAGTGTAGTTGCTCTGTCTGCCAGCAACAGGCGACATTGAGCACTTTGGCTTTTTAGCTTTGGTGTCACTCTGAAGCCTCGGGCCAGCACAGGACTACCACGAATGATTCACAACAACACACAAGCACACACACACACACACACACATGGAGTCCAAACAATAATTGGGTCACCAGACCGCAAATAATATGATCCTTCTGCAGCTCTACACCCACGTTCACACATTACATATGCGGCAATATCTGGGGTTACTGGCCCCCAACCTTCCTTTATTTCAACCCCATGTCCTCCTTAACCACGTTCACGCTACGACTAACCCGTCACCCACCCAACACCACCACCATCATAGAAATCTTCTCCACTCTCTGTTTTGTCACTCCTGACCCCTTTTCTCCCCACATCCCCCCTCCTCACCGTGTTTTTATGTTCTCACTCAGCCTGTAAAAGCTCCTGCACGTCCCTGCCCTCCCCTTGTATGCATGTGTGCCTGACGGCATGCTTTTGTATTGATGATGCTGTCTGCACAATAACACCAGACAGATTTGTAGAGAGAAATTTATGGCCCTTGTTACAGCAATTCATTCTAGCCCATTAGATTTTGAGTAGCCCCTCTTACAACACGGTCTACGCTCTGTGTGTGTTTCAGAGCTTTACCACATACATGACAAAAAAACGCACACACAGAAGAAAAACAGAGTGGCGATAAAAACAAACACGGCGGTCCTTTAAAGCGCTTTGTGCGTTGATGTATCCATTGTCTACTTCATCAGTTATCATTTCCCCACCAACCCCTGCCTCCTACCATCTCACTCCATCCTCCGTGTGATCTCTTAAACAGTCAACCACCTCTCTCAGCTCCTGTTTACACATCCTCTTCTTCTCGCCCAACACCCATTCTTAGTTTCCTTTTATCCCTCCTTTCCTCTCTCCATGAGTTTTATCTCCCTGGTTTTAATACTAGCTGCTCCTTTCAGGAGATTGCATAAGCTTAAGATATAAAACAGATAGGGCTCCTCCTTTAAGGCAAAAGTTGAGAAATCAAATAACTGACAGCAAACATTGTCCAGCTTAGTTCTAATAACACAAACAAGCTCCAAATGGGAGAATCCAAATACATTACTAGAACATCTTTTTGCCTTTGAGGAACAGCAAGCTGTTCTGAACGAGGTCACCTCAGAGAGACGGCGCTCTGCCTAGTTTCTGCTTCAGTCCCCTTTCAACTGAAATGAACTGACTTCATGAGCTAAAAATGCTTTGTTGTACCTAAATGAGCACACTTAAGTGCAGTCAGACGGAGCTCAGCAGATAAGAAAGTTATGATCACTTCCAGGGCAAACAGATTCACTGCAGTCCAAAATAAACACATCCAGTTAGCAGACAGCATTGCAACAATTAAAACCGCTACTAACAAAGCAGCTGATGACTATTATGACTATTCTGCGGGATGCACTGATCCAATTCGTGCTGGCCAAGTCTCCTTTCTGACTCTAATGGCATACATTATCCACAATAATGTCCTCCAAAACATTTTCATTAACCAAAATTGATACAAAGTTTATGATACATACACAGTGAGTGTCTTATTGCCTGTGGTTTGTATTAGTGTTACTGTTGTTTTCTCACCCTGTGGGTGTCCCACAGATTCTGTCACTTTGTTCAGCGTTGCTGTCTTCATGTCTCGTCATTACTTATTTATTTGCCTTGTTTCTGTTTTACTTCCCGCTTTTGTTTCCCTCCTTTGAGACGGTCTGCCGTTGACTGTTTTCACCTGCATCTAGACACTGATCAATGTGTGTGAACTCCTCTGTTTACTCTCCCCCCTGTTCTCCCATTTGTTTCCTTGCTCCTTGTTCTTTTGGTGCTTCTTTATGGATTCTTGTTTACCTTTTCAGACTGGACTCTGGGCTGGGTTTGATCTGACAATAAATGCTAATTTTCTATTGCTTTCCCTGCCTCCCTCTATGGCCTGCTTTTGGGTACTCTCACTAATATTATACGAGGAAATGAGAGACATAGCTGACTTTTTTTTTCCAGCAACAGTCATTTAAGCTAAGCATATTTTCTGATCCAAAGATCTTTCTATATAACTGTTTTGATTATTCAAATTGCTCAGAAATCCATTTACACTGATTCACACTTCAGCAGTTCATGTTACCTTACCTGCCTGTTGTGGCATTATATTTTACAATCAGTGTTTGAAGATACACTGTTCATTCAGTTCATTCTTGAGAGCCAGTTTGTTATTTGGGGAACTGTCTCAGCTAACAAATAAATAATTATGTTAATCTTTTTGTTTTTGGCTGATCTTTTTTTTACAACAGCAAAAAAAAAAAACCTAAACCAAGCTACAGTCTCCTGTATAAACACACTACAGCTGCACACAAATGGAGGAAGCCCACATGTAGCTGGAGCTGGGCCAAAAATAACATGATGTCATATTAAATTGTGGACCAACCAAAAAAAAACGCAAGGACCCACACGCACACAAAATCACACGCAAATGCGTTCACGTATATACTCAGATCTGTATTCAATAAGAAATATTACAGCTAATCATAACATATGAAAACCTCCAAAACAACACTCTTCAGCTCTGAGTCACGCTAATGTGCGTACATATACACACACGCACACGCACATACACTTATACACAAAGACAGCTTCCCCGACTGTATAATTCATTTCTCGTCTCTGCATCAAATCTGCTTCTGTCTCCATGGCAACCTTTCTAGGCCAGGAAGAAGGCCGAACAGACAGAAATAATAAATAAAGGAGGACTAGCAGAGATGCAGAAATGGTAAGAGAGGAAGGAAAAAGTCAGCCGAGGAGAGGCATAAAATTGATGAGGGGGTAACTGAAAGAGGAACAGTCTGTGTGTCTCTAAGCAGGCAGAAATGTGCACGTCTTTGTCTTTGTGTCCGAAAAAGAGCAGAGCCCACACACACTCCAGTATATGTGGTCAAAATATCCTACCGCTGGGTCACTTGGGTTAATGAACTCTGAGTGTACAAAGCCTTCAGAGTCAGATAAACACAAACACTGAAGTGTCACCACCTGGCTGGCTCCCACGTATGCCACACGGGCTTCGTGCATGTGATACAACACCTGGAATGGTGACTTGCCACCATTGTCACCTATGCTGCATTTCACTGTCAGCTTCTTACCCTCTCCCCCTTTTTATCTATCTATTTGCCTGTGAAGGCGTGCAGCTGTAATCGACCTGCTAATTCTCTGATCAGGACTAGCTTACCCACCATCAGCCGTAACATTTCAGGCATTAACACTTTCTGGACAGATTTTATAGCACTTAAAGTGTCATGATGAGTTATTATTGATCTGAACACTTTTCTTATCTTTACTTTATGGGCCTGTCTGTGTATGTTCTACTTGGCTAGTCCCACATACGCACACATGTTGAAACAGAACAGTGAAGACAGGAGAAACTATCATGATCTTAAATGACTGCAAAATGCAGCAGCTGTGTATAGGGAAGTCACTGTCATGTTTAAAGAAACCAGTTTGAGATGACTGGTTAACCTGCTGGATACAGCCATCAGAACATGGGTATACTCTGGTCAAAGTATTTAAATGATGATCAGTTGACACAAAGGGCCCCAAAGAGTGCCAAAAACATAATCAACCACACCATTACACCACCAGCTGCAGCCTGAGCTGTTAACACAAGGCCTGAGCCCAGTGAGCCTGAGTGAACTGTAGCCTCAGTTTCCTGGTCTTAGCTGACCGTAGCGTCACCTGATGTGGTCTTCCGCTGCTGTAGCACATTTGCTTAAAGGCTGCCTCCGAAAGGCTCTTCTGTATACCTCGGTTGTAATGTGTGCTAAGACAAAATTAGCTATTAATGATAACTAATTCAAAAACCATTTACATATTGACATATTCTGCATGTGTTGGTTGTACACATATCATACAAGTAAGAGTCAAATAAACAGACCTAAAAATCCAAAGTCATTCTGCTCATGCTACTCCCTGCACTAAAGTGATGACGACAGAAGTAAATTAAAGTAAATTAAAAAGTGTGCCGTAAGCCATCACTGCTCCGCCTGTTAGTCAATCAGGACAAGCCTGGCATCCCTTTTTAGTGGCATGCTCTAACTGTCTGTATTATGCTTTTCTTAGCATTCCCCTGAGAAAATCTGAGTCCAGGGCTAGAGGGCAACTCCTCCAAGTGAATAGCTAATTATGCTGGCTCAGCCCTATGGGAAAATTCACACTTAAGCACTGCCAAACAAAGGCATCCCTGACTTTTGTTTTCTTTTGTTTCTTTGCAGGACTGATGGTCTAATGCTGCGCTTCATTTACCTCCGAAGTCAGATGTCAAAGCAGGGAATGACATCACTCCCGAATTGACTGCGTTCAAGTAGTAAAGCCAGAAAAGAAAGAAGGAAGAGGGTTTGTTTTGCTCCTAGCAATGTAGAATCATCCATCTAGCAATACAGTATAGTGCCTTTAAACACATGGATGGAGCCCGGTTAGGTCTCTGTGCGTGACTTTTTTAGTGAGTCGCAAATACAAAACAGTAGCGGTACAGATGAGAGGTTTTGCAGTTTTACTACTGTTTGTGTGCACTTCCGCCAACATGGATTTTGAAGTAACGGACTTTCTGAGCTGGAAATCCAACTTGATGGGGCGTTCCAGTTATAAATTCAGTCTTGGAAGTCAAAATTTCCAACTTCAAATAAATGCAGCATTAGCTACACTGGCACTCTTAGGGCAAGCCAACCAAGTTGCTGTGGATATTTTTACATTAAAGAGAGCTATCTAGTGCTGGACCGTTTGAATAAACCTGCCTGATATGGCGCTTGAAATTCTGAACTTTCATCAACTTTTCACCATAAGTAAAGTGAAGCATCAGATCCACAATTTAGTTTGGCAACACACAACATCACTTCATTCAAAGTCAATGAGACACGATCCTCACATACACATCTTACAGACTGTGATGCAAAGGTAGATGTTGCTAAACACACTCAAGCACAAAAAGCTTCATCACATTGTACAGAAGCATCGACCTCATAGGGAGAATGTCTTACCTGCAGACGAGTGTGGCAATGATGACGCACCAAGCGGTGCAGCAGCAGTCGGCGCTAGGCTGCTGGGAGTGCATATGGGAGTGTGAGGATTCGTCGCTCTTGCGTCGCCGGCAGCAAAGCCAGAAAGAGTAGAAAAGCAGGAAAAGAAGGTCCAGGCCCAAACACAGCAACGCCATTGCACCGAGGAGCAAAATAGACTGAAAAAAAGGAATGAGAGAAAAAACAAAAAAAACACAGTTAGCGAGAACAATTTGTTTGTGATTTTTGTACAGTTTGTGTTACACGTTTTCCATTAAACTTTATCTTGATTCATTCAGATGCATCGTGTTTCAGAGGTTTCCTTTATCACAGGGAAGTGGGCCATTTAGGAAGTGGGTTAAGGAAGCAAATTAGCTGATATGAACAGAAACCAGACACACCAGCGGACCACATGATTCGCCAGACACATGTGCATGTATTTGCAAAACTGTGTTCCTGTCTCCTGCTAGTTGAGGCCCCCAAAATAGTGACTGTTAAATGGGCTTTTGATAGACACCATAACATTTTTACCTTGCACTGTATTTGCACACCATTAAACACACACACACCTCCACAAGTGAGAGGAAGAGCTGCTGCTGAGGAGCTGTATGCACAAGAGACCCACCACACAGATCACATACCCTCTAAAAGCTTTGAAGTGTAAAAGAGGGTGGGGGGGGGGGGGGGGGAAAAAGGAGGGGGGGGGGGGGGGGAAAAGGGGAAAAAAAA
>VUQR01004656.1:32014-43340 GCA_015108515.1 Hemichromis elongatus
GAAGTAGGGGGAGTAAATCTGAAACAAAAACACATGCTGGAGAGACATACAAGGAAGGAGATGTGAAAAATGACTGAAGTGAACACTAAAAAAAGAAGACGGTGGTGAAGACAGACACGAGAGCTGTTACAGCAATTTGGCTGGGACTGATGAAATCTCACACACACGCTGAAATGTTGATTTTTCTTCCTCCTTTGGGACTGTCTGGAAAAGTCATTGTACTGGAGGATCATGCGAGACAATTACATGTTTGTGGAAAAGCAAAAATCTCCACCTGCTAGACTACTTAGAGCAGACAAAGGAATCCTGCCACAGAGCTACATGGTCACAAACAGCAACAGTGGGACTCTGGGGAGCCTTGATGATAAACACAATGGGACTCCACCTCCAAGCTCCACAAACACTTCCTGACTTCCCAAGATTTTAAACTGCTGCTTTTTTGCTACTGACTTAATATTTTTACAGATTTTCAGTCAGCAATGCCCTCACGCCTTTGGGATTATTAAATCGCATCAGGAAAACCAAATCTCTGAGACAGTAGTGTCTCTTAACCTGAAAGCCACTGTAACAACATCATTTTTAAAGGTCTTCTTCCTTCTTCCTTGAAAATTGTTCCAATGATGCAAGAAAAAATAATGAAGAAACATGAACAAGGTTGAACCAACTATGTGTAGATATGGGTCTAACGGAGCTGCAAAGCACCTACATACCATTCAATACTACGTCAAAACCACTAGGCACGGCACTACCAATGTTAGCATGCTAACATGAGCATAAAGGCAAAGCTAACCTGTTGGTAAGAGACAGTGCCGAGTTTACATGTTCAGCATCTTAGTTAAAATGTTAGGATGAGGGGCCAGCTAAAAATGTTCCCACTTCTATTTCTACTTTCACTGTGTCTTTATTCTGTATATATTTATACCATTCATGCTCGCTATTCACACAAAGTAAATAAGTGATGACTTGTCTTTAAAGGCACAAATTTTTTCATATTAAGAAAAATAATAAACCCTAATAATGTTAGTGCTTTTTGGTGTGTGAGCTGACGCAGATATGACAGCACTATACCACGGAGGGCTGGAGCCAGTCTAATCAGGTAAGGGTTCATTTGAAGCAGAACTTTGTATACAGTTTATGTGTAGTGATACATGCCAGGCATCAGTATTTACTAAAAGCATCAGTCTAGTTATATTGTGTGAGATCCTACTGTTGTGGCTGTCACCTGATGTAATGTTTAATGTATCTCATTACAAGATAAGTTCCAAGTATGGTATATGGACAAAAATACTGAGCTAGCTACACCTTATACCTACAGGAGCTGCTTAGTATTGAAAGTCTAGCCAACGAAGCTCCTGCTGCAGTTCTGTGCTGATGTTAATGCCAGAGGAGCTTTGGAGCTCTGCAGTTATGCAGTTTTTAAGCACTACGTGCCTCGGCCCTGGCTGATCCTGCTCTGTAACATCGTGGTCTGTCATTTGTGTAGTTTTACAAGTTGTCTTATTACACTACCACACTCTTATTCCTAAAATAGCTGTGCTGTACAAAACAAACAGGTAGTATATGTGTCCCTTTTCTGTCTTAAATGTCCCCCCTGCAGTAGTTTTAGTTTTTTAAAAATTAAAAAGTGTTTTATTTTGCAAATTCTGACTATGAGAAAAAATACTCATTAGTGAGGGTAATGTTGAGCCCTGCTCATCGGAAAGCAGGAGGAGGAAACGGAGAAGAAATCTGGTTATTACCCATCTATCCCTGACTGTCTCCGCCCAACAGATTAAAGATGATTAGAGAGGAAATGACATGAGTTTCCTGATTCTTAGTCTATGGTATTATGTATAGGCATGTGTGTGTATATAAAATCAACAAAGGGATTTAAACTAAATGGAGATACAGATTAATCGTAGCAGACTTGCAATGAAACTGCACATATACATTATGGTACATGTTACTAGTAGAACATTCATAGAGACGAAGTAATGTTTTTTTTTTACATGAATTCACAGTTTCCCCTTTCATAAGTGCTCGATATTGGTTTGATTATGTTTTTTTTTTTAAGTGGCCGAGATCCGATTTCAGAGCGAACTGCTCACGATGCCGTGGTGACTCACATGCCCAAAAGCACAATGGCAAAGACGTCACGTGTCACACAGAAATAAACATGGAGGTCACAGTTATTGTTTACATTTTCTACTTCATAAGTTTGTGTGGGAAAATTTGTGAGCAGATGACAAAGAGCACAAAGACGACAGCCAGCTTTTTAATTATGGCATTTCTTGTGGCGTGTGTGGGTGCAGAGTCGGAGCCGTGAGTGGTGGCATTGTACCACGAATTGCTTCACAGAGACAATTTTCAGGTTGTCACAGGCTATTTTAACTACATAATAGAATTGTGAATGTAAATTTCAGATCACATGCCAGAAAAAAAAGAACTAGACTTCTGCCTGTCTGAAGACAGCCTTCAGCACGGCACCGACAGTTTCATGCAATGACTCGGCCACAATGGAGAAGAAGAAAAGAATACTGTATTGGCCTGAACGAATGAGAAGACCATCACATATCAGGAGACTAGCTAACTCTTTTTGCAGATCTGTTTTTGTGTTTTCATGTCTTGTTTACAGCCTTACTGTTGCTAGGCAGGGAAATATTTTTGGACTGTTTATAGCATGTCTTTCAGGGTTAATACAATTGTTTGTTTAACCCAATTAAACACAGAGCAAGAGTGAGACAGCGAAGGCTACGGCATGCTTTGCTTTTCACCACGAACAGAGAAAATCCCCTGTTCCCAAATGATGGGCTGAAAGGTGCAAATCCAA
Source organism: Hemichromis elongatus (assembly GCA_015108515.1). Taxonomy (NCBI): domain Eukaryota; kingdom Metazoa; phylum Chordata; class Actinopteri; order Cichliformes; family Cichlidae; genus Hemichromis; species Hemichromis elongatus. Next base: position 34,824 of record VUQR01004656.1, read on the forward strand.
GCCTCCAAACACAGCACTTAAACTCAAGAGAAACACAGGCTAGTCCCTGCAATTACACTGCAGAGCTCAAAAATTGGCATTTGTCAAAAAAGTAATTTAAAACCAATTAAATGCCATTTCTTCATCAATAAACTGACATTTTTAGAGTGTGCGGTTATGATTAAAAAAAGCAATTTTTACAGAAAACCTGGGCGTCTGAAAAACAACTCGTCAACAGATGATCAAAAAAGTAATTAGTTCCAACCGATTAAACTAAAATCAACTACATATAATAAAAGCTATATACAGATAAACTAAACTATAGACTAAGTCTGTTCAGAAGCAAATTACATATAAAATCCAATGCAAAAGTCTTGAGACACCATTCATTTATATATATTTCTAGGAAAATTGAAAATGCACCTAAACATGTGCAAACATAAATTAAAAAAATACAGTATATAAGGCAAAAACAGAGTTTGTACAATTTTAGCGAGGTGGAATGTCAATATATGGAATAACCCCTTTTATTCTTCAGCACAGACCAAACTCTTTTAGGCAAACTTGAAACTTGGTATCTTGAAGGACAGTGAAAACTCTTCTTTGGATACTGGCTGTGTTTGGTTCCATCAAGATGATCCCACACTGCTTCAATAATGATAAGGTCTGGGCTCCTGGGAGGCCAATGCATGACTGACCGATACGTGTTTTTCTATCCAGGTATGTTGTCCCAAAACAATGACAGAGTCTCCACCGTGTTTTACAGATGGCTGCAGACACTCACTGTTCTACATCTCTCCTGACCTCTTCTGTGTAGACTAACGGCACGACAAAAACTTTCAAATTTGGATTCATTATCCAATAAGTCCCATTGCCACTGTACGTTAGTGCAGTTCTTGTGTAATTTGGCATTCCTCAGCTTTCTCTCCCTGTTTCCCTTCCTTAAGAATTACTTCTTGATAGTCACCGTTCCACCGACACCATTTCCGATAAGGCTTTGGAGAACAATAGATGGATCAACTGAAAGGCCAGATGCATTTTACAGGTCCTGTGTCATGTCTTTGTTGATTTTTCTGTTTCTTAAGGACATGACTTTCAGATACTGTTCATCTGCTTAACACATCTGTTTTGTGTCCTCCACTTGTCCAGTTCACTCAAATCTTTTAAGGACACACTGCACTGAAATGCTGAGATATGGGAATCATCTCATTGGTGCATTACTTTTTTATGTATGTCAAAGACCAATAAAAATTTTCAATAAATTCTGGCACCTTGGAAGCAAACTGTAAAGAAATAAAAGCTGGCTCAAAACTCAAATTCAAGCAAAAAGCCACAAAAGAGTGAAAACCCTAACCCATCACAAATTGGGTCTTGGGGGCACCCTTTAGGCTATCAAACCCCCAAATTAGTCAGTGCGTAGTGGTTAAGAGATGTCACGAAGTGAAAGTTTATGTTTAAGCAGCTAGAAATGAAGGATATCTTACATCTCTGAAATATGATTTGAAAAGTGCAAATCATCCGTCATGGGTGTTATGTTTACAAAGCAACAACAACTGACCTAGTACTCATAGGACTCCTCCTGGTGTGCTTGATGGCTGTTAGATTAACTGTCAGGCTAACAAACCATCAGTGCAGATTAGGCGTGGATCAATTAGCCTCTAATAAGCATGGTGAGCCTGGGTGTACATTAGTGTGTGTGTGCGTGCACATCTCCACACTGGTGATCAGCTTGCAGGCTGGAGGAGGGGCTAAACGTTAAACACCCCGGCACACTGATCTACTTTCAAACTGCCCATTTAAGTGTGTGTACGTGCACTCCCACAAGTGTGCGTGTGTGTGTTTGAGATGACAGGATCAATCACTTCCACTTCACTGAGTTGTCCTTGCACTCTCTCTGCCTGTGTGTGTTACTCTATAATTTGGCCTGCTATCCTCTCGACTTTTTTCCTGTGGCATTCACTGACCTCAAGTTCATTCTGTTAATATTCACCTGTGCCACTGGGTCACAGAGCTACCAAAGCACAAAGGCCTTTGAAGGCCAGCACAGCGGGTTTTAAATCTTGCACAGAAAACATTCAACGCTAGCATCTTCTTTCTAAACTGCTAAGACGAAATGCCTTCTTCAGTGCAAACTGTAGCAAACCATCCAAAATACCAATTACTGACTTACTTTCCACAGCTGGCAATATGAAAGTGTGTGTTATTACAGGTCACATGATTCCTCTGTAATGTTCTGCAGCTGCTTAACTGTGGCTGCGAGCTGACTTTGCGATTCCACCATAACGCAAACAGATGAACACACATGCAGAACCTCAGGATAAGAGCTCCTATTTCAGCTATCCAGGAAAAAAAAAACGCAAATGACTTTCTTCACAAAGCCACAGAGTCAGCATCCCCACTAAAGTCAAAGTCATCACAGACCAGTGAGTGAGTGAGTGAGACATGGTGTGAGTGGAGAGCTTTTTTCTTTTTTTGTGACCAGCTTCAAAAGCTGAATGCAAATGAACCCGAGCCAAATCACATCAGAAAGAAAAACACTACACAGAAGAATCTCTCTCTCTATTGTGTGTGTGTGTGTGTGTGTGTGTGAAATGTCGTGGTGCGGTGACGGACACAGTGTGCTGAAAGACACTGTGTAAGACCTTGTTTGTTATGTGTGCGCCTGAGTGTTTATGTGCTTCTCAGCTGGATGAGTAGATGCATGAAAGCCTTTGAGACAGATATACTGAGCCAATCTAAAGACGGGCTTCAGTGAAAGAGTGAAAGAAAGAAAGAAAGAGAGCATTCTTCCACAACAGACTCCAGCCCTCCCCTTCACCCTCCCCCCAGTCCGACTCACCCTCCTTCTCCTTGTCTTTCTCAGCCTCTATCTCTCCCTCCCCTGCGTCTAGCCAGAATTAACGATTTCACCGTGAATGGAACCCCTACATTCACTCACTCACTCATACACACACACACTTGCGAAATAACACACAACCCCCCCCCAGGGAGCTGTGTGACCTCCTCTCGACGAGCAAGCGCTAAATACGCGCTGACACAGAAAGCGAACATACTGTACGTGACATATATATATATATGTGTGTGTGTGTATATACATACAGTGCATGCAACGTCTACAGCTGTACAAACAAACAAATGGCCGTAGCACAAAACGCTCACTGACATAGAAACCGCCTCGTTTGCTAAAATATGTCAGGATGTAATTAGTCTAAAAGGGGGGTCCTTAAAATTCCAGTGGGCAAACACATTGGCACACACATCTACAAAGGCCCTTAGTTAAACAGTGAATAGCTCACAGGAAGTGGCTATTTGGCAATTTGGAAGCACCTCCCATGGCTTATGGAGCCTTCTCTCTCTCTCTCGGCTCCAATCAGTCCCTTTTTTATCTTTCTCACTCCTCCTCCTTCTCTCTCCGGTTCTCATCTCCCTCCCCTTGTTCGTGGCTGTGGGTGCCTTCCCACGCTCAGCGCTTGAACTTGCACGCCCTCCCTCCTCTCCCCGTACTGTCAGCAAATGCATTGAGGGATGACTGCGGTGCATGAAATGTGAGATCTTGAGTGATGTGCCTTTGCTTTATGTGGGCTACTGAGGCTAGGTTTACTGCTGCAGGGACCTGGGAGTCACCTTGTTTGAGGATTCTAATGAAATGCAGCAAAACTGGGGCAAACCCCCCCCCCTTTCAAGATGAAGCTGCTTTCCACTGCACCGTTTCCGACTCAGTCAGCGTTTAATCCAAGAACGATATCAATTAGATTTATGCTTTTAAAGAAATCTAATTTTGGATTTTTCCTCATTAATTTTTTCCAAGTATCAGGTTCATTTTAATCCAATAAAATGCCAGAAATTTGTGGAAAAACAGACCATTGGAGAGCACAAAGTGCTGACTGCAAATTCTGTCCAACCAACCCTCGGAAAACTGCAGATATTACACTGATAATGATATACAAGTAGGAAAATCACATTGGGATTTCTGCCAATGATAAATGACTCTACATATTAATAGGTATTCAAAATTGTCTGTGATTTATTTGTGGCCATTGGTTCCTACAATTCTAATGGTGTCTAGAGAGCCGAGAAATCAATTCCTACTCACTACCTCATATTACAGATTGCATATATGTACGAGCTTCAAGCAGTTCATCAAGAGTGATGATAGTTTCACAAACCACCACACTTTATCATCTAAAGGTAAGAAAAAAAATATCCAATCTATCCACAAATACATACACAGACTTACTATGGAGTCGTGCTCTGTGTTGGTGTCCATCTGGTTCCTTTTTAGAATTATGGAAATTTAACCAACATCGATCATGCTATTCATAGGTTGACTGCTAACTGGCTGACTAGTTGGCTTGGAGATTAAGGGGAACAGCAGCAGAGATCTCAATGAACAAGAAGAAAGGTAAAAATGTAAATATAAAAAAAATAAAAATCAGAAGACCTCAGACAATGGCTTTTTTCATAGTTTTTTCCTCTTTGATCATGACAGGGGTTAAAGCACAAACAATGAGACAAACATATAGGAGGGCCGGCCACATTACTGACTGCTCCATGTGTTCTTGGCACTGCCATCAGGTGAAAGTACAGTTACAGCATGTAGACGGGGGTCCTGTACAGCTCTGTGTAGCTGTTCCAGTCTACCAACACGGCATCATGCCACATGCTTTATACAAGGTGAAAAAAACCCACCAGGAGCGCTGTTAACAAAGTTTTACAGTTTTACAGTGTAAAACAAAACTGTGTAAAACCAGCTTTGCTCCAGCAGCCACTACAAAAGCGAAACAGGTTTTAACAGATGACCCACAAAGCAGCGTTTACTTACTTCATTTGATTTTATTTTTTGAAATTACAAGTACCTTGGGTGCTTATTACTACTTTGTGTTATGTTGGATATGTTATGTGTCAGAATTGGAGTGCTACAGCAAACTAAATTCAATTTGCAAATAAAGTAACTCTTAAATGATTACTAAATTCATTGATTTACATGTTCTCCACTTGTTATGTGTCCACGGTCTGGGACTTACAGTGCAATTTGAATATCCGAATATCTGGTGCAGGACTTCAGTTCAATGAACCAATCACTGTTTACAAATGTAAAAAAAAAAGGCTAATGCAAAGCTAAACCACTGTCAGACAAGCACGAGTGGGCTTGAGATTGCATTTCTATTCCCTCATTTGCTCTCTACGTGGACTACAAATGGAATGGAAGCTAAAAAAGATTCCTTTACCTTCTCCCTTTTCTACAGAGTCGGGCCATTCATGTGCAGTTGTCTATTTATATCGATTAATCTGTCTATGACAGTGGAACAAGAATAGGCTCACAGACTTGATTCTCTCTCTTTCTCTCTCTCTCTCACACACACACACACACACACACATACAGGGCACTGATCGATGCAGGGAGGGACCCCACAACTCTGGTTGCAGAACGGCCTCAGTCACCACTTGGCCACTCTGCTGTGAAATTACAGTGTGGGCATGTGGCAGTAGGTACGATGATGAGGCGATGCTGCACAATGTAGGAGATGATGAATTTCTGAGTGGGAGGTAATTATTCTCCCGCACTTGTCCTACCTTCTGGTACTCAGAGTCCTCTGGCCTGAAGTCGCTGCTCACGGTCTGAAACTCGATGTTGAAATGAGGCAACCGGTGGAGCAGATTAACCCACCAAGGCGGAGAATAATTCACCACGGCCGCCATCCTGATGCCGCTGCCTGCCGGCTCTCACTTCACTCTATAGCCCGATTCCTTACAGGGACACTGTAAAAGAAACAGCCAATCACTGCATCTGAGGAGGACACGAAGCAACTTTTTATGTCACCGAATGCACGAGATTAAGAGTAAGAGCATTCACATGTTCTCATAAGGCTAATGTAACAACCTAACAGTAATCAATACCCACTAATAGGGTGGGCCAAAAATGCCAATTTATTGGATACCCTCTTTATTCATTAGTTATGCATATATTTTCAAAAACTATCATTTTCACTAAGATTAGCGCTGCAGAATCTTTTGTGATCATTTCCCTTTGGACCAGTATAAAACATCTCTGCTGCATAACACAGGAGTTACATGTTACTGTGTGTGCAGTTGCAAAGGCAAAAACACTGCAATATGACATATCACTTTACTATTTGGGGGGTTGCCTTTACAGTGATGTATGTTTGGCTTATTGCCAATATCACAATGCATTATAATAACTGTAATTACTATATTACTACCGCACAGCAATTATCGCCAATAACCTTAAATGTAAATAAAGCCTGAAAAGCCATTCACTGGGTGTACATTTCGTACAAATGGTAAACCTGTATATGAATTATGACATGACAAGAGCATCCATGACAGCGTCGCATAAATTTACGCCCATACTGCAAAAACACAGGCTCCGTGAGACAAATGTGTCGTGGACGAGGGGGCGAAATGGCTGTTATATCAAAGCCCACACACCACCACGACTCTAATTGTTGTACTGAATTTACTGTATGGACACATGTAGGTCAGCCCCTTCGCGGGTACCCTCACACATTCAGCGTTCAAGCCTTATTTATCGCAGCGCTCAATAAAATGTTAGCAAACCCAGATTAGCTAGCTCTATCCCGCTTTGTCCATTAAAACTACCGCAGTAGCACAGAGTCGTCAAGGCAACGAGGAGGGAGAAAAGGAAGAATTAATTTTGAGGTCTGCGTGCCTGTGGACATCCAAGTCCGTGTGCTGGGGTGGGTAGGAACCGTGTTATGACCTACCTAGTGAAGCCCAGGCGGATGCAGACCCTCGTTTGGTATAGTCTCGGAGGTCCAGACCGGCGTATAGTTCACCTATTGTCTTCCCGAATCCGGCGGTAGATTTGAGCACGACAGCCGTGCGCTGCTGCTGCATCAACGCGGCCGGACCGAGCTAGCTGCAACGAGCGAGTCGCTTGCAGTCCCATCCACATTGAAAGGAACGGAATAACGGTCACCGACCCGGTTCGCTCACATTTCACCGAGAGGCCCCCCCCTTTTCGACTGCTTTCACCCTCCGCAAAAGCGTTACGGCAGATAAGGGGTTAAATTATCTGACCAGCAAACCACTATCTATTTTTTATAATAATACAGTTGCTGTCCACTCCTGCTCACGGTTCGTGCTTGTCGGCGGTCTTCCCACGGTGACCGCCGGTTCAGCGTTGCGGCTCTTCAATTGGATGGTATTGTTGGAGCGTGAAGCAAACACGGTGCTTTAAAAGCCCTGAAGGACGGGGCTTTGCGGCAGCTCCGTGTGCGTGTGAGCGCGCGTGTTTGTGTACGCGCGCGCCTGAGTTTGTGGATGTGTATGTGAGAGGGCAAATGCGCAAAAAAAGCCTCCCCCTGGTGTTGAAACAGTGGAAGTACACGTTAGACAGTTAGACGCTTTATCCTCCACACTGGCGAAGATCGTTCTGTGACTACGACAAAGGTGGAAAGCAACACAATGCGTCTTTCACCAGGAATTTTTACCTTTTTTCAGGAATATTTCCAAATTTGAAAAAAACAAACAAAAACAAAACAGAAAAACAGCCCTAAACAACATTAATATTTCCTACCAATAATAAATACAAATAAATATGAGATCAGAGGTTGAAGGTTACACACTCAGGGCATGCTCAATATCCTCAGCGATGGTGGTGATTATTTATTACATTATAATAAATACATAGAAATTATATTTTCACTTAGGCTAATTTACTGTACCTGCTGCTGTACAGTGTATCAAATACATACATTTAGGAAAAGTCTTCGGGTTTTCCCCAGAGGCACCCCCTTTGTTGTCAGTTACCATACATAGAGAACATACATGTTTACTCCATAAACAACATTATGGAGTAATGACATTTAACTCACTCTTCTGAGGCGCATTAGTAAAGAGTTTCTCCTTTGTTTCAGCTAACTCTCTTGATCATGATACCGTTAAAAGGGCCGTCATGTACAGTCTCTTTATGAAAACAAATTCTTGCCTAGACTATGGGAATGACTTCTACCCAGCTGTTAACACAATGTGATAATTAATGAGAAGAAAAGAACATACAACATTTTGGGGTCTTAAAAGTTATTCCTATGAAGCTGGAATATATGCGCTTATTCCACACTGAGCACCTGCTTAGGCATGGAAATGCCATGAAGCTCCCAGCGCACAGTTTTTGTACTAGCCTCAGTGCCATAGCAGGTTTGGAGCTCTGCGGTTACTGAGTCAGCTGAGCGTTGGTGATTTTTGCACACTGTACACCTCAAATAGCCTTTGTTGTGGTTCCTATTACAGCACCACACTCACATTCACTCGTCTCTTTAAGACTACACATTCTTTCACAAAGGTTTGACAGACAGCTGTGTGCTCTTTTTTACACAGTGGAACTCATATTGTGATATTAAGCGAATGGCCACTAAGGATGTCACAACCTAAACATTCATATATCCTTTAACAATTTAGAATTATTGTCCGTTTTAAAACACGAGCTACGAGCCAAGCGAGTATTACTTCTTAGAACTGTTTGGGGGGAGGGGGGGGGGGGAAAAAAAATTAAAG
>VUQR01004656.1:43360-56370 GCA_015108515.1 Hemichromis elongatus
TAAAATGTACACGTAATAGTTTCCTGGAAGGACCACGCGAGACTGGAGGTTTTATTAGAAAACATTTTATTTACTGTATCAGAAATTAATTTACACAGATCACGTGGAGACAAATGCACTCAACCTTTGCTTTTATTGACTCATTTGTCTGTTTTAAAGCACAAGTATTAATGGCATTAGATGCAGTCCCTGTGTATCCTCCCCTGCTCTCATCGTTTCAGTATTGCAGCAGACTGATCTATAACTTATTCACAGTTTGGCTCAATAGTGCATCAGTTAAGAACTGTCCCTCAACCACACCGCAGACTCAGCTATAACGAACTAAGCGTACGACGTATATTAGTGTGCTGACTTTCATGTATTACCAAATAAGGCATGTGCAAATGTGACTTTATGGATTATTTCAGCCTGTGAGTTCCGGATGAATTTAAAGTGATGCCAGCTAGGTTAGCAGAAATGAATGCATTTATTACTGTAATTTCACTTTGACTTCCCATGCAGCAGGCACTTTGGCAAAAAGAAACACGAATAAATCTGACTAATTAAATGGAGATATTTGGCTCAAGAATAACACACTTAACAAAAATTAGCTGTTCGTTTCATGTTTTCATCTGATTAAAGAAAAAAAAACATCTCACAACCTTACATAAGATAAGATAAGATAGGATAAGATAAGAAGAACTTTATTTATCCCGAGGGAAATTCTTTTGTCATGCACAGACACATCGACACATTCTGTGCAGATTCTTGTTATTGGCATTGGCATGGGAGCAGCTCGTGTTACACAGTGAATATTCTTATTGTTATATTTGTTTTAAACATAATTGGAACAGCCCAGCTTTTATTTGCAGGTTCTTAGTAACTATATTCACTAACTATACTTAGTGACTACTCAGCTTCTCGACGGGCGTGACGGAGAAACGATGATGTCATCAGAATCATCAGAATAGACAGCGGCGTCTTCATCGATGTCTTCCGTGCCAAAAGACTCGGTGTGGGCTGCAGGAGACATACAGCACACGTGTTTACGCCTCTATACTTACCGTCAACACTTACATTTAACAACAAAAGCCATGAAAGAAATGAGCACAGGAAGACAGCACGCATGTGATATTAAAACGGTAAAAGGACTTGCTCTGACTTGTGTCTGACCTTTTGTGATTGTCTTCCTGGAGGCAGAGATGTTAGACGGAGGCCGGATAGTTTTCTTTACACCTTCCTCTTCACCATCATCACTGAGGGATGCAGCATCTTATTAACAGAACGGCACACAAGTAATTAATGCCATTCAGCCGCACCCTCAGAGACACATGTACAGATGATATAGTACCAGCAGCATGCATTTAAATATAGCTGTATGAATCTAGAAATGCTCATCAAAGGAGTTCATGTTGCTCATGATTGACTCAATACAACACATTGTAAAGATCCATAAGAAAGCACATGTTCTCAGCCTGAAAACAAGCTGGACCGGTGCAGCTTAAACTCTCTCAGTGAAGGCATCAAATGCAGAGGCATCCTTCTAAGCATGTAAGGGAAAAAAAACAAAGCGCTGACATCACTGCTTTGCTCTATGCGCCAGCATGCCGTTGACGTGCTCGATACTGTGGGAGATGGTGGGGAAAGTAATGGGGGAGTTAGTCAGCGCAGACAGAAGTGAACTGAAGGCAGGACTCATGAAACAGAAACGGTCACCGTTAATCACCGTCATCATCTGATTTCTTATTTTATCATTTAACAGGGAAAAAAACGGTTCCGCTTCGGCGCTAAAATGAACGGCATCACGGTGTGATACAGTCAAATCCCTGCAATCGTTTGTGTTAGGGCCCTGCTGGTGGGAAGCTGCCACAGACCTGAGTCACCGCGGGTGTCGCGACCACTTGACGTGAGCGCATTAAATGTGATTCTGTAAAATTTGATTAACGTTTAATCATTTGCAGAGAGGTCGGAGGATATTCTTCCAAACTCTTTTTTCATTTCTTCCTGTCATTTGCTCCTCTGTTCAAAAAGTTCTTAAGCTGCTAAACAGTCTTTTCTACTCCAAGTAAAGTAGAGGCAGTAGTGGTGTGAAGGTCCGCTGAGTGCCCTCTTAAGTCTTTATTTTCTTTGAGGCAGGTGGTGCTCTCGCTGGTGCTGAGCAGACAGGCACAATAGAATTACATTACTGCTCCAGCGAAATCCATCAATACTCAAAGCAGTGCCTGGGGGAAGGAACCATAAGTGATTTGGAACCTGAGAGCAGGGAGGTGCATACATCAGTGAATATGAAGTCTGAGCACTGAGCAGTTACAGTGTAGCACGAAGGCACTGAGTACATCTGTACAGCGTGTTGGCGTGCATCAACCCCCTAACCTTGAATTGAAGATGTGACTTTGTTGGTTTTTTTTGCTGTTTTTTTTCCGATGGATGTTTTGATAGTTTCCTGTCAATGTGATTACATATAAACAATATTTAAAAGATGGTGCGAACCTCACCTTTTTTGCTGGGCGGGTGTGGTGCCAGTGTGGGAAAATTGTTTTCCATTAAAGAAGGTGCAGACCTAACACACACACACACACACACACCCACACACACCCACACACACACACACACACACACACACACACACACACACACACAAGCAGTTATGGATTTTTTTTTCTTTGCTTTGACTGTTTGGTTGTTTTTTGTTTTGTATTTTAATTCAGTGCATAAATGAGTCACCTTTCTTGTGCATGACTAAAACGAGCCAGATGTCCCCTGAAAGCCGACTGTATCGTCGTCAAGGCATCATCATCCAGCACGCCACCGACGGTGGAAGCCTCATCGCTGAAGCTTGATGATTTTTCAACCTGGAAGCAGCGAAAGAGGGGAAAGAGATAAGAAAAGTTCAGCAGGGACAAAAGCTTACAGCCAAGCCACCAAAAATGCTTTTTTAGAGCCACCTAGTGGTAATTTGTGTTAGCTGCAACTCTGGCTTTTAAGGATTGTTGGAAGTAAAAACAAAGGCACACAAGTACTTTCTGGTTTAATCAATTGTTTTCTTGGTTTCTTTGGTTTTGAAGGTAAAAAAAGAAGGAAAAAGAAAAAGACATTTTAGTCCTTCACTGCTGAAAACACTTCACTCACCTGCTGATCATTACTCAGCATTAGAAAAACAAAATCAGCACTTGTTATGCTAAAATTAACCTTAACATAACATACACGAGTCTTCAAGTATCCATGAAAAGTTGTATTTACTGTTTTTATTAGTACAGGGTTCTTGCTGCTTTACCAGTACTGTTTGATAACAGTGTATCAGGTGGAAGCGTGTGGGTAAAACCTGATTCTGTGCGTCTTCCCGTAGCTCCTTCAGCTGTGAGTCTCTAAGGAGATGGCCTCTTAAAGCTGACTGCAGCATTACTGTGTCCTTAAAAGACATGCAGGGGATGGATACGGACAGAAAGAGAAATCTAAGCCAGAGTGTCTAGACATTTTTTTTGCATAACATTTCTAGCAGATATTAATAACTTCCTTAGCATAGGCATGTTACATACCCTGTTTCTGTGCTCCCTCCAGAATATCTGAATGTCTAATGCAGCTTTCTCCATCTCTTTTTTCTCTTCTTCATCTGGGACCGATTCCTCACCTCCCTCTGCCTCCTCTTTGCTCCCAGTGTCCCTCTCCTCTCCCTCTCTCAGACCTGTGCTGCCCTGAGTCTCCTCTGCCAATGTGGGAGGAAGAGAGGAAAGCTCAGCTTGTGCAAGTTTACTGCTTTCCTCCTCCAGAGTTCGAACCCGAGCTCGCAACTGTTTCAACTCCTGTCTGGGAAAAACAAAACACACACGCAAAGCAAAAAATAAACTCCACCAATAGATTATTATTATTATTATTATTATTGTTATAAAATTACAGATTAGACACTCACTCACTAGTTTACATACATAGATATTATTTAGACTTGAAATCGAATTACAGTTAACTTTAACTTAAAACTACAATGATCAATTTTATGAATCATGGAAATTGAAGAAAAGTCTGGACACACTGAATCAAATCCACGTCAAACACCAAATAGACGAGTGAAAGTGTACTTGTGCTGCCGCTTCTCTTCGTCGTGTAGTTTTTTCCTCTGTTGTGTTTCTTTCTCCAGTTTTTCTCTTTCAATCTTCAGCTGTTTCAGTTCATCACTGGAAGCACAGACGCAACACAGATTAAGTACAGAGAACAACAGCTGCTGCTACTGATGTAATAATAGGTTCACATTATATATTTGGTAGAATTTTACATTTAGAAATAGTGTTTAGTTTTTTTAACTGAGCGATCTCAGCCTGCTTGTTACTCACTCTCTACTTGACAGCAACTCTTCAAGTGCCATTTTCTCCTCCTCCAATTGGCTCAAGCGTTCCCTCAACTCCGAAACCTCCTCCCTTTCATCAGTGAGCGTTCCCACGGAGACCACTGCCTCTGTTGCCATGGTAAACGCCAGACTCTCAGTGAGCGTGGTTTGGACTTCCTTATCCAATAGGATGGCGCTCTTTGGTGACTGGGCGTGTTTTTTGCTGTCTTCCAGCCTCTGACAGGAGGAGAGAGTCTGTGATCGAGCTTAGAAACAAGGCAGGCAGCTGCTCGTGTTTACATGAACAACTGGTTACAGTTTCCTCTCACCTTCTCCACCTCCAACAGCCGTCTCAACATCCTCTGTTTACTCCACTCTCTGTAATCTGGGACACATCATTACACACACAGACACACACACAGTTTTCAGTAACATTACAGCACACAGCAGAAAACTGTAATCACTTCATGAGCGTCCTATCGATCTCCAAGATGTTTGCCTGTGATCAAAGTGCATTCAGACTCCTTGTGTGTTTAATTGGAGGCACAGCATTTGGTTTTAGTTGTGGGTTAAAAACTACAAGTCCATTGAGTCTCCTGGAAGCTGCCTGCATTCACAACTACAAGGACTTTCGCTCCTTTCACCTCTTTCCATCAACAGCACAGATGTAAAGACTAATATCAATTCCTTTGTTTTCCTTCCACTAAAAAGAACACTTTGTTTTGCACTTAACAGTAGCTGGAATGTAGTTAGTAATAGCAGCCTACCTGGGTCATTGGGAAAAACTCTATTAACCAATTAGGATTTGAAAACAATGAAAATTATGTTTTCTAGCAGCAAGCTTAACTAGAAGAAAGATAAAAGCATGTTTCTAGAACAAGCTGAAATACCCAGGGTTCTTTTACAGGAACACTAAATCAACATGTAGAACACGCTTTCAAATACAATCGAACTGTCACGGTTTCAGTATCATTAGTCGTTTACCCCTCACGGTTTTATACATATGTACATACTGTATGTAAAACATACAGAGAGTTGAAGGCGTTTTGCACTGATATCTGACTCTTGCTGGGTTTTTCAGCACTATGTTGTGGCGTGTGAGAAAAGACCTTTGGCTCCTCCAGCAGGACTGTCAGTGTTGAGTTCTTCTCTGAGTGAACCGTTCTCTTGTTGAAGCTGCTTCAGGCTCTCAGTCAGACGGTGAACTGTGGAGCTCAAAGCTTTTTGCTGCCTCTGGGAGCATTTACTCTCTGCTCGACAGCTGCGACAGAGTGGGAAAGGAAGTCTCACTGCCAGAAACGCACTAATTTTTATAATGACGACGATGGAGGTCCGTGATTCTCCTGAACTCAGCTACGCTCAGGCGAGTGTGTTTCAGTCACCTTTTCTCTGCTGCTTCTAGAAGCATCCTCAGTCTCTGGATCTAAAAGGTAAGGCAGACAGACCCACTTTACAGAACTCCTTTACACACAGCCAAGCTCAGAGTGGGCAGACAGGGACTGATTTTACCTCCTCAAAGTATGATTTGACCCGAATCTTCAGCTCTTCCAGGTTGGTGGCCCTCAGCTCACTTTGCAGTTTACTGAACAAGCAATAAAAAAAAATGTTTAAAAAATCACATGAGCATCATTCTGTTTTACACATGAACCAAACGTAGAGACAAAGTTGGAGGATGGTGTTACCTCAGGGCGTTTTCTTTCTCTCTGCACTGCTGCTCCAACTTTAGGATCCTCTGCTTCAGTCCATTGATTACCTTGACAGAAAGGATCAGCTGTCCTTGTTATAAACACATCCTAAATTAAATGTATTCTCGGCATAATCACCAACCCACTGGGTATACTCACCACGCTCCCTTCTCTTTTCCTATCTACCAAACTACGCGTATATTCAGATCCCTACAGGAAAAACATTGCACAGTTGGGGGTTTTTTCCATCATTTTAGTTTCTTGGACAAAAAAAAACCAAAACAAAAACCACACACACACAAAAAGAATGTTTTGTTCTTACCTTAGTGGGATCCAACAGTGCTTCTATCTGTTTCTCTCTCTTAGCATTATCTTCCTCCAGGCGTCGTAGTTTGGCTTTCATTTGCTGGTTGTCAGACTTCTGTTCATGAAGGCTCTGCAGAGAACAGCACCAGCGACTAATCAAGCATATAATTGGTGCATAAGGATATACATTTTAAACAAGCCTGAATAAATTAAAGAAGAAAAATGTAAAAAACTTATTTTTTATTTTTGCAGAGGAACAAAAACAAGATGGAAAAGTCACTACACCCCTGTGCAGCATGCATGCATTTTTTAAATGTGTTATTGTGTTACTATTTACCTTCTTGAGGTGAATGATCCCATCATACATGTCCTCCTTCTTCATGAAATCACTTGCAACTAAAGTCAAACCTGCAAACGATGGAAGAAGGTAAATGATTTCACAAAGCAGACACCACATTCTTGGCTTTATAAGTTATTAAAAGAAAATGCACTTATATCAAATCGCGCTCCCCTAACAGCCAGTATTTTTCCTTGTTTAAGCGTCTCCTGTTCAGCACAAAAACCTGACCTTCATCTCTGTCTCCCTCTTCGCTCCATTTCTGAGTCTGAGACACAAACGTGTTCTCTCACCGTTGGAAGCAGAGTGGAGTTTGGATTTCCTCGTGCTCGGGGTCTGCATGAGGAGCTCTGGTGTGGCGTCACACTCCGATCTCAGAGTCTGAGACACATCTGAAAAAGAAAAACAGACAGAGGCTACTCTCAACACGCTCCGATTTCCCGTTTCATTCATTTGGCAGATTTCTATTGTTTTTGATAATGAAGCGTTAACTGTCTGTGCCATGCTTGTTTTTAAGCCTAGATGTTGTGCTAATGCGCAGAGTTGCCCATCAAAAAGAAGTTTGGCTTAAACAAACTGTTCCAACACGAGTCAATGCTGCATCTGACTCACGCCTTTTCACACTTTTCGAGGACATGCTGCAGAGCATGAATAATGCATTTAAGTTCAGATATGAAGGAGTGATGAAATCACAGAAATTCATGCAAACCTATAGTTCCCTTTAACCCTTTAGCTTTCTGCTGTGTGCGTTTAACTAAATTGTTTCATTTCAAGCAAGCACACAAACGCATTCACTGCGAATGTATTTATGTAGATTCTGTTCACAGACCTCGTTGTGCCTTAATGACACCTACCAAGGCCGTTGCTGAGGGAAGTAAGGTGAGCTGGGCCAGTCTCCCCAGGAGTGTCCAATATGGTGTCCCCCAGAGAGGCCCTCGGCAGTCTCCAAGCACCCACTGCTGCTCTCCTGGGATTCACGTTTAGACTGGTGAGGTATGGAGACCCTACAAATACAAAATGAAACATAACTTTCAAGGTGGGTTTTCCTACAGAGTCTGAAAATACTGTCTAAAGCGCAGCTGAGCAGGACTCACCTGGAGAAAGAGGAGGCTTGCCAGAAGAGACTTTTTTTTTTGTTTTCTGTCAGAGGACAAACACGAAAGGAGCAAAGCAGAGGACAGGGGTATTTATAATTTCATTCGGAAGAACACGTCTTAAGCAAAAGACATAGGCCAGCCATAACGATGTGTTCATGCGGCCCGGATGAGATTCACGAGTCCATTTGTTTACCTTTACTGGAACATCAGCAGGGAGCGAGAAGCCATCCTCCACCTAGGAGAAGTAAAACACCCATACTAAGACAGAAATCCCTCTGACTACGAAGTCAAAAGTGTTGAAAACAACTGACATAAACTACTATAGTTTTAAATTATAGAGCCTTATAGGCTTTTAATAAGCGATTGCAAAAGTAAAAAATAAAAACACTGTAAAGACAGCTTCAGGTAAACAGCTGTATCTTTAACCCAGCCAGATCGGACCACTCACCAGCTCCTCGTAGTCTTCATCTGTTTGGACATCACTCGCCTCGAAAGACATCTTAGCACTGGTACTGAACATAGCTAGTAAATAAATGTTATGTTAGGTTGGAAAACTCGACTTTTCCCACTTCTAATTCGGTCATCTTTTCCCAAGTCTCAAATCTTACTTCCCGTCGCCTCCTATCTTCCCAAAAAATACACAGGGGGCAACAAAAGAGACGCTAGCTATGCTATACAACTGGGAATTTACGTGTTTTAGGACAGCTAACTTTCCTTAATAATAAGCGGTTCATGCGGTATTGTGGGCCGTAAAGCATAGCTTCCTTAAAACTGTTAAAACGCTGGTGTCTTTCCGTACAGAGGTTACTGTTTTCTCATCGGCGTCGCAGATTGAGTCGTCTAGCAACCAGGTTGCCGTCAACCAGCGGTGTCAAGTTACCAGGAAAAAAAATCCGAGCTGTGCCGGAAATGCATGAAGACGTCTTCAAAATAAAAACGTAAAGGCGCGACAGACAATAGTAAACGTGGCGCGTGGTGCTTATCTTAATTTAATGCTTGTTTAAGAAATAATGTGTTTTAGGATGCCAAATCATGTTCCCATTTCATGACAAGGGCAATGCGGGTTTTTTTTTATTAAGAAAGTTATTTTGAAAATACCGGCCGGTTGTACCTGTTAGCTTTGTTTACCTTGATCGAGCAGCCCAGGTAGTGTTTTGCCCGCTGCTCCCGGAGTGCTGCTACAAGGAGGAGGGGCCGAAAGTGGCTGCTTCTTGCCAAAATCATTCAGGTCCATAGGACACATACAGCCCAATTTGATGCTATGTGGAGTGGACCAAAAAAAAAAAAACTCCATTTACAGATCAGATGATTAACAGATGGAAGTGTGTTACTTTTTACTTGTGTATTACAGCTTACACAGCTGTAATGCATCATAGTGAATATATAAAGGCACAAAACCTTCACGCGTACAGTATTTTTACTCCTTTACGATCTAAAAAAAAAGTAATATATCTAATATAGCTAGCATTATTATAGGCTTTCACACAGGAATTTACACACTTTGCAAAGCCATTCACTTGGCCAGATATGATCCTTCGGAGGTCCAGTTGTTTGACCCCATTCTTCTTTCCGTATACCACTAGCCAAGAAGATGAGGATGCAAAGGTAACCTTTGAACTTAGTTTCGAAAAAGTCAGAAAAACTTATAGGAGAAGCTCAAAAATTTAAAAAAAAAAGAAAGAAAAAAAGATCAAGTCTTTCTCTTTTGTATATCCACTGTCAGGATTTCCTCTCTTTTTTTTTGGTCATTCCTGAAATTCTCCTCTTTGCTGCAAACTCTGCAGAGGGCTCAGTGGCCATGTTCCTGTATCGTTTTCTCATACTGTTTACACAGGTGCTGGACCCCCAGCACCACAAAACCAGGGAAACCAGCATACTTTTGTTCAGGGATTGCAAAGTCATTGCAACCCATTTAATCGTGCAGCTGTATTTCTTTTTAGAAAGTGTCATCAGTCTGTGTCTTTATGATAAAACCAGTCACCTATTTTGCTCATATACACAGAGATGTTAATGGTTTGATTAAAATTCAATTGAATTTTATTTATGTAACACCAAAAAACACAAAAGCAGTCGTCTCAAAGCGCTTTAAATTGAAAGGTAGATACCCTACAATAAAACAGAGAAATACAACAACACAATGATACAGAGAAAACAATCAGATGACTCACTTTGAACATGCACGTGGCAACAGTGGGAAGAAAAATCTCTCTTTTAACAGGAAGAAACCTCTGACAAAACCCAGCTCAGGGAGGGGCAGACGTCTGCAGAATAACTTGACTTAAACACAGAGTTTATAATGAAATAAAAACTTCAAACTTTATACACAATAACCACAATAAAATCCTAGATGTGTTTTCATTTTGGTCAAGATCTACAAAACAACTGGAACCTGTCCCAGAGGTCACAGGGCAGAAGGGGTATATTCTACTCAGGTATGATCAATTTATCATTGGACTGTGGGAGAAAACTAGATTATCTGGGGAAACCACCCAAGCTTCATGCAGTGAATACAAACCCAGAAACGTCTTGCTTTGAAGCAACAGTGCAAACCACTGGACCATCACGCTGCCCAGTGACCTCAAACAATGATCTTAAATATCAAATTTCCATTCAGGGCCTCTTCTTCTCAAGAAGGAATTTCAGTTTTTATCCAAATAAAAGAATGGAAGGAAAACTGACTGAAAGGAAATCTTTCTGCCTGTGAATGGTGTAAATTGTAAATTTTTAACGCCATCTAGTCTAAAAGTTGTCAATCATTTTGTTTCTCAGCTGTTGCTTTATGTGATCTTTTAGTTTTGCTAAAAGATCTCCCTTGCTGTCTAATTTGCTGTTTTTCTTCCTGTGATTCTTCTCCTTGCTGCTTTTCTCTAAAAAGCCAGATGAGGGCGATGTAGTGCAAGCTGTAAGATACCCTCCCCCCAGATATTCCACCCCTACACTAACTTTGCAGGTTGTGTCCCACCACAAGTTTCATGTCCTGCACAGCCTCCCGCTTCAAACTATATGCGAGCTCATATAAAATCCACAATTTTCATGATTTACTTATCCTGCACCTTTATTTATTGGACAATGTGTTTGGTGTGGCAAATCAGGGATTCTTTGTCTCTGTTGCTACCCCTTCTCTTTGTTTGGGGTATATTGTGCTACTCATTTGAGCAATTCATAACCAATTATCTAATTTTTTTTTTCTATAAAAGCCAAAACTAAAGATGAATCCAGATCCAAGCATGAGATGCAAAAGTAGTGACATCAAAATGCTCATTTTGTCAAGATAACTGGCTTATAGCTGTGAGGAAGATAACTTTGCAGTACAAAAGCAAAACACCATTACCATAATGAAATATATGTTGGAAAAATAAAAGGAGGAGAAAAGAGAATAGCTTCATTTAGCTTCTCGTGGAGCTTTTTATACCTTAGAAAACTCTCCTGAGGTAGTGGGCGTGAGGAAAGGATAAGCACCCGCCTGTTATCTCTTTCTCTCTCTGTCAGAGTAAATAAAGGTGGATGTGTAGACAGGAGTTATGACAAAGCACGGGGGAGAAGGACGGAAGGGCTGATCAGACTACAGGATGGAAAATGGGTGGAATTACAATGAAGGGAAACAACTAAGTAAACTCACACTTTTCTCTGTGATATATCCGATTTTCACGTGTGAAAACACATAACACACTTTATTATTTGCAGTGTTTCACACTCAGTAGTTGTGGTTTGGTTTGTTTTATTTTTCAGCACAGATTATGTGAAAACTAGAGGGGGGGATTATATTATAAACTACAGATTCAGAGGAGACATTTGACTCATAAGAGACCCCAGCACCTGGCCTTCTGTTGTCAGACAGAAAATGGCCTTTCTCTGTCTCTTTCCAACACAAACATACCAAATCTGTTAGTTAGTGTTGTTGAATCGACGTGGATAGCAGAGCTCACCAGGAGGATGCTACTGGTTATATAGGTTATTTATGTGTGGGGCTATGCGAAGATCAGTGCAGGGGTGGAGTGGTTTGTCAAATTTGCAGTCATCTCCCTCCAGCTTCTCTGCCTGTATCTGTATCTGGGGCGTGTACTGCCTTAAAAAAGCTCACAGGCTTGCAACTCCTGCAGCTCCAGCGAGCCAGTCCGGATTTTTACCCAGTTAGGGGACACTCATCACCATCAGCACCATCAGCAGCAGCACTTTCTCTCTCTATTTCAAACACCCCCACAGTCTCTCTCCCTCCGTCTATCCGTCTTTCTGTCCCTCTCTGTAAGAGCAGCATCTCCTTTCTTTGCTCCTCTTATCAAGCTGCAATCATGTCCTCAAACGGCGCTGACGGGGACCTGCTGCGGATCCCTCTGGGCCTCATCAACAGCGATGGGAAGTATCTGACTGCGGAGACCTTCGGCTTCAAAATCAACGCCTCGGCCAGCAGCCTGAAGAAGAAGCAGACGTGGACCCTGGAGCAGACCGGGGAAGACGACAGCGCCGTGTTCCTCCTGTCCCACCTGGGCCGCTACCTCGCCGCGGACAAAGACGGCAACGTTACCGCGGACAGCGAGACGCGCGAGCGGGACTGCCGCTTCGTCATCACGGTGCACGAGGACGGGCGGTGGTCGCTGCAGTCCGAGCCCTACGGCCGTTTCCTCGGTGGCAGCGAGGACCGGATCACCTGCTTTGCGCAGACCGTCTCACCGGCGGAGAGATGGAGCATGCACCTGGCCGTACACCCGCAGGTCAACCTCTACAGTTTCGCCCGAAAGCGCTTCGCCCACCTGAGCGCTCGGGAGGAGGTATCAATAGACCGGGATGTCCCCTGGGGGGTCGACTCGCTTGTGACCCTGGTGTACCGCGATCAGCGCTACCACCTCGAGACCTCTGACAACCGCTTTTTGCGCAACGATGGCACCCTGTCCACCAAAACGGACAAGGACACCGGCTACATGCTGGAGTTTCACTCTGGAAAAGTGGCATTCCGCGACTGTAACGGTCGCTACCTGGCCCCCGTGGGCCCCACCGGCACAATGAAATCTGGGAAGAGCACCCGAGTGGGAAAGGATGAACAGTTCGGCCTGGAGCGCAGCCACGCGCAGGTCGTGCTGACTGCAGGCAACGAGCGAAACGTCTCCACGAGGCAAGGTGAGGCTGTACAGCTGCACAGAGCCACAGACTCCAAGTAAAAGAAATACAGTTTCAGCGTGAGGTCACCGCATAGCTGGGCACAGCAGGAGGCAGCTGTTGCATGTCTGTATGAAAAAGTAGAGCAGAATTAGACACCCCCGTTAGCTCATTTTCCTCCCACATCATGTGTTTTT
>VUQR01004657.1:3939-20122 GCA_015108515.1 Hemichromis elongatus
CCTATGAAAAGACAGAAGATTAAATAAACAGATGATCAGACAAGGAAGCAGGCACATGCATGCGATTCCCCCCAAACACAAAATTACACGGGGAGCATTATTCATGCGGCGGGACGCCCCTAAATGAAACCATGTGTGTAAATGTCATAAGCAAATGTCAATAGCTTTTTGAGGCCTGTCCAGAGGAAATGAAGCCAAGCATATGGCCTTGGAGGACTCATATGTACCTTCATTTTCTACTATTTCATCTAGCCTTAATCTGCTCTGAAGACCTCGTCTGCTCATGTGATGAATTAAACGACAGGGCGGGAACTTTTTACAAGCAGCAAGCAGAAAAAAAAAACAACAGAAAAAAACACAAAAAGGAAAAAGGGAGAAAAGTCCTACTTCTCTTGTTCATATGATGATACACACTACATGTGACAGAGTGCATGAATTAAGTAATATAAACAACCTGTAAACATGTGGCATTCCCTCTGTTGTTTCTTTTAGATCCAAAGAGAAAACAAGACCCACTAAGAACGCTAGCTAAATATAGCAGCTAAATGTAGCTATACCTGCCAGACCGTAGACCGATCTTGACCCAGTGATTCTGTTTGAAAAGTTTCAAAGAGTATCTACCTCAATGTAGGAAGCAATTTTGGGGTACACCCTGTACGGCCCGAGCACGTGGGACAGAGGGGTGGTGCAAGGAAAGCTGGTGGTCACGGCGTGGCTCACTTCTGGCATAGAAAACACCTTGAAGCCAAACTTCTCATACAGCTTCTGCAGATCTTCATCTGGCTTCTCCTCACCCTCACACAGAATGCTGCCCACCACGTAGCGGCACTTCTCTGGTGGTCGCTGAGCGCACAGAGAGAGAGAGAAAAAGTGAATATACAGCATATCACGAGTGTTCAACGCCACTTCAAGCCCTTTAGTGCAGAAGGAGTAAGAAGTCGTGTGGTTTCAGTTGGACGAAAGACAAGAAATAACTGATCACAGGGTTGTTATTAATCAGCCACGCTCACAAAGACGACTTTTTCTTAGCCGAGTAAAATACGAAAGGTCAGTACTCTATGATACATTAGGATTATTACAAGCAGTGCTTTAAAGCATATGAAGAGGCCCAGTGCAGCGAAAGGGAGCGAGTTGGAGGATGCAATCTGTATGTTGTGATTAATGCTGCATCAACACAAAACTACACACGTGTGCAAGTAAAAATAGAAGCCCTTTGACTGAAACACGTTGAGACGTTGCACCTTCATATAGCCTGAAGTGTCTCTGGACAGAGGGCTGCCAGCTCCAGTGAACATCTCACTCCACATATCCAAAAGCCAGATCACATACACAGCAGTCCGAATTGTATATGTGCTGAAAACCATGCCCATAAGATCACCATGACCACAAGACTGAATTTTTACACTGAGCTACACGCAAAAATGATGTGAAACATTATATGTAATAACTAAACAGGATGTTTTGTCTTAAATGAAAAGCGTTTATTAATAACACGGCTCTGCACACAGCAATTTTACTTCCTCTAGAAACAAGTAAAACATGTTTGAATTCTGAAAATATTATACAATCAATTTGATGAGTAATATTTGAATATTTTTAAGTTCAGCTACAGAACATCACCCCTGGAACTGGCAGCGACTGTCTTGTCTTATGACATTTGAGGAGAGCAGACACAAGCTGACAGGGTGGTATGATCTCCCTCACTTTAAGGCCTTTCTGCCAACATTATGTCTCTTAATGTGCCCACATGTCTGCATGCAGATGTGGGATAAGCACAGGGACAAACACCGAGTGAGTTGTCAGTCAGAAAAGGATCTGACAACGGATCTCCCACTCACATCCGCTTGTAAGCGGTTTGCAGTCTGTCTGCTGCAGAAGGAGAGTGGGAGCTCTGGTTAAAGGGCCATACCAGTTTGGGTTTTTTTTCCCAATATACTTTACTTTAACTGCCCTTTCTTGATGAGTGTTGTCACTGTATTTTAGAAGCTTGAGTCTAAGTTTTCAGCCATCTGTAAAATAAGTTGCAGTTAGATCAAAATTCCTAGACATGAGAAAACTGCCAGTAATGATGATGCTGCCTTGCTGCGGGAAATTATGCAGATATTTTCTACAGAACAACAAACTAATGGTTCATGTACAGTATAAAAATAACTTGCAGAGACACATAAATAATATGTTAAAACAACTGGGTACGAAATAGAATATTCACTGTGGGAAATTACCCGATTCAAGGGCATTTTAAATTGCTGCCATTTGACTTTCATAACACAATGAAATCCAGAAAGCTGATGAGAAAAGCGGGATTTGCAAGTAAGTTCAAGTTTCACAAGTAGGTTCAAATGGGTTTAAACATGCCAAAAAAAAAGCCCCAGTATAGTGTTTAAGACCTGCTGCTGGTTTCTGCTCTGTGACAGTGGATGTCTGTGGAGGGCTGGCACCGAGGGGGCACAGATGGAAGACACTCATCTTCATGTCCCTGGCATCCTTGCATAATTATCACATCTCAACACCACAACGTTCTCTTCTTTTCCATTTCACTTCGCACATTCGGGGCTATTTTTTGACCGCACTGCTACTACACTGCACCGTCGCTGCTGTCTTACTTTGTTCATGCAGCAGCTTTTGTGTTGTAATTCAGCGTTTTTGGTCGGGTGAGATAAATATATTTCAACACGCAGACCCCCTCAACCATGGGTGCTGCTCGCATGCATGCATCATGTGGGTAATAATAATGACTGACAGTGTCTGTTTGGGCTGAGCAGATAATCTTTACTGTCACATGACACTATTTTCAGTGATGATTCAGAGAACATAGATCACCTGCTTTTGACAGGGACGTATTCATACATGGCAGCGTGAGATACACTAGATCTATTTACAACAAAGCAATGAGTCACTGCAAACACAGGGAGTCACATTGGCTGCGTTAGCAACGTCTCAGCGAATTATTGCAACAATATAACCATGTACACATATTTATGTCGAAACCTAGTAACATATAACGGTATATAATTACTAGTTACTAACTATTACTGGTACAAAAGCAAATGCTCTGCCTTTAGCACCTGCAGATTGACAACCAACAAATATTCTGATGGTCCAAGAAGCTGCAACACAGCAGCTGTTGTTGAGTTTAGGGTTTTGTCAGTGTGCAGTTTCTCTTTCTTGAAATTATTTGGACAAAAAGTAGCTTGTAATTTATTTTTTTTTGTCAGCTACAGTATGTTTCCAAGGATAACAACACTGGTCTGTCAGTCCATAGTCAAAACTTTAGAAATAGGCTAGCCATCACAACAAGCAGGTGGAATTCTTAGCTTATCTGGAGCGAAATCTATCCATGCGTGACCATGTGACTTTGTCTTTGTGGCTTATAGCAAAACCCTTTTAACTACTGTTAATTTGCCCAGAAATATAAAGGTGATTGTATGATGTAATGATGTGTAGAAGTACTCTTGTCCACAGCCACAAAAGATTTAAAAAGATGCCAAAACTAACCTCCAACAAGGTGAGATAATGAAAATTATATCAGTGCAATCAACTTTTTTCCCTTTAATTTTATGTGTTGCAGTAAATGAAACTCTTCAGATAAGTAAAACATGAAATTATAGCTTAAAATATATATTAAATTTAAAATTAGATGAATAAAACAGCAATAATACGATGTGTCGTGTGAACATGATTTCTGTTACAGCCTCTCCCCTCTATCCAAATGGATTTATGTGCAGGGATTGGCCTGCATCGCCCTCTGTCCTACATGGATGCATCAAACGTATGGGCTGTCAGCACGGCTTCTGTGCAAAGCTACTCCCTGTCAACACCGGTGGTTTATGATAAGACAAAACAATAGCCATTCAAACACAGAAGGGATAACAACACCCCTCCCACGTACGGCCTTTCTTCAGCATCTTATATCTCGCCATCTCTCATGCTCTCTGCACTGATAGACTGGAGTTCTAGCCAAACCAGTAGTTCACTAATGATATCATTCAGGGCTCTAGCTATCATTCACATCCCACACAGCAACAAGAACAAACAGCAGCTCTGACTGCATCTCATCTCGGCTTCCCTTCAGATAACACACCCCAGAAACTACAGGCAATTAGGAGAGGGAGAGTAACACCACTCCATGTACTTGACTTGTCTTGGCTTCTCTGCCACAGCTGTTCAAATGTCCGAAAGGCAGAAATTCTTCACCTCCGTCCACACTGCCAAAGCTGTGTTTTTGAAAGACCATTTCTCACAGGGAGCTGAGGAAACGCCAACTGTGGCTTTTTGATTGGCGGGAGTGAAAAGCAAAGCGGTAGATAATGGCAAGACTGTGGTGCTTTTACCTTGGAAACTGAACACAGATATATTATGTTTCTGTACCGAGCTGTAGAAACCCAATTTAGTTGAAAGTGGTTTGTAAATGTGTGTGCTTTTATGTGTGCAGCTACAGATATAGACATATAGATAGATATAGATCTTTCAGCATAACATGAGGATTATCAGCCATAACTACTTTTTATTGATTTTCACTGATTTTCTTGCCAAGGGGATGAGTGTGGCTAAACTCTCCCAACAGAAAGTCCTCTAAGGGGTAAGAGACCTATTGGATCTCTTCAGGGTAGAGGTCAAGGTTTCAGGTTTTTCCTTTAATTTGCCAGTTGTTTTGTACATATAAGCCAGCTCTCTAGGGACCAGTTGAGAGACAAAGTAATTTCAAAAGCAATTCTTTGCTTGAGGCTACAAGGGTTCCTTTTTGATGGATGAGTGCTCTCCAACAATACAAAAGCACAGCTGAGAGAGGTAATTTTTTATTAGCAGACACGTAATGAGGATTTACTTTCTTCATCTTGCTTGCCCTTAGCCCTGCATATCTATCCTCCTGGCCTTCAGTGCTTTGTATGCGCTGTTTCCAGTGTGGGGCACTTTGTAATTGGTCATTTCTGAAGTGTCAGCAGGTTTGGGAGGACTGTGGACAAACACACCAAGGGGACAACTCTCTACCCTGCCGCAGCATAAGACAAAGGATCAGAATAATCATGCCATGCTCTGCTTAATCCAGGATTACCACCACAGTCATTAAGGAAAGCTTCCTCTCACCGAAATGTAAATCTAAAATCTAAACTAGCAGAGTCGGAGTGACTAATATTGCTCCGTCTTTCAATGAACCATATAAACCCTGTAAAGGCAACATAGCAGCACAGCCATGAGCTGTGAAACAATGATTTAAATAAATAAATACATCACTCTTATTTCATGTCAAGTTTGCTACAGCACAAAACTAAGTAGTGTCACTGAAATTAGTGCTGAAAAATGATAAGACTCAGAGCCAAACACGACATGTTTGCCCTTCATGCTCTTGTTGGCAAACTGGGTTTTTGCCATCGTGACAGAATGGAGTTAAAGAGGCTGTGATAGTACAAGGTCCTTTCATTGCACTGCAGCCAACAAATGTGCAAATTTGGACCCTCTTTAAAGCACTATGCCATCTTCAGATCAGTGTCCCCCGCGAAGTATGACAAGGAGGAAATGCAGCATTCATAAAGAACACCCCAAGTGTGTGTAAAGCGGATAACCGCCACAATCATATTTCATCTACGGCTCAACTGGATCGGATAAATGTATGGCAGGTCTTACTGAGAAGTTCTCTCTTTCCGCTCAGTGGTTCACGGGATCATTTTCTTCCCGTATCTGGAACACTGAGCCAGATGGTGTTTAGGGCACTTCAAAGAACAAGCAAAGAACCTGGCACATGGGGAGAAACAAGAACAGGAGACTACAGGATAAGCCATTTCAACAAGAGCTGTCTTTCACCTCAGTGTGGCAGAGTGATAACCTGTCTCAGCTGAGTAGAAGCTATTCGCCCCCCGCAGGCAGATGAGACGGCAAAGACAAAGTTGCCGGGAAGGAAATTGAGACTTACAGGGCTGCACAGCACCGGGACCACAGGTATGCTGTGACGGGCTGTTTGCAGCTTAATTATCCAACTAAAAAAACAAAAAACTGTTTCATTCATTTTACAATTTAGGCACAAAGAAAAAATCAACCATCATTGTGAGTGATTTAGCATTAGACAATTTAATATTGTATCAAAATCACTTTTTGAACTGAAAGCTCAAAATATAAAAATGTCCTCAAATTTAAGCGAGCCCTAAAGCATCCGAATCAAATTATATATCCAGTGATGTGATGTTGTGTGGGCCCCAGTGGCCCTTTAAGTCAGGAGCCAAAGGAAATCCATTTTTCTGTCTCTCTTGCTTTCACCGAGTGCAGCTCTGTCCCTTTAGGCTGTGCTCAGACTTGGTTTGTAATTACACATGGCATCCTGGGAGCACTGGCATGTATAATTACTGGTGAGGATAAGCACCCTGCTGGAGGCAGGACACAGTTTTCCCTCACACAGTTGTGGAGCTGGTTTACCACTCTAAGGCCAGCTGGACACTGTGTGGCACTCATCAAGCGAGATGTAACAGAGTTAATCTTCCCTAATAGGAAATATGAATGAATCCACCCCCTCATCCCCAAACATGCTCTTTCTCTGAAAAGTGTTCAACTCTATTCCTCTACCATCTTTCTCCATGTCTTGTCTAATAAATATTCAGCTCTGTAATCCAATATCCTGTGTATCCCAGCCTGAAAAAAGTAGATGCGTGAAATGATGAGATGGATGGTGCAGAAGATTCAAAGACATTTTTCACCCTTTTGTTTCACTGACTAATCTGAACATGTCCGTTTATAGAGTAGAAAAAAGAGTGAAACAGTTTGTGAAGACAGCCGAATGAGGGGGGGAAGCAGTTCTCCATTAAACCGATTCCATCTGGATTGCTCCCGTTCTCGATTTTCGGTGTTTTTCTCACTCCATAAAAATTAATGGGGTCTTTTACTACAGGGAGAGCTGGCATGTCCATATCCTTGCATAATATTGGCTTGAAGACCTGCGGGACCAGGCTCCAGGGTATGAGTGTATTTATTTCTCATTTCATATCCACCTTTAAAAGCGGCAACCCCTTGCCAGAAGCCCCTCTTTCATGTTGTTGCTGTTGACAGACAGACAAGCAGCAGTAAAATGCTAATAAATCTGACTGGGAGTGAAGCGATGCTCGGCGCTCTGATCTGAAATTCCGATTGATGAATTGGAGCGATGCGATGCTCTCAAGGTGAGTCAGACTACCAATTTATACCCCTCTTCCAAGGCACTTCCACACCTCTCACTGCCACTCCCATATATGTCTACATATGACATTTCATTTTCTCCTCCTTGTCATGGGGAGCCATGAGTGGCTTTGCTTCATAGAGCTAAAACAAAGTGGGAATTCAGCAGATCAGAGGATGAACCAAATACCAGCTCTACTTGAGATTCAATGCTTACACAACATGCTATAATTGTCATAGCCAGCTGCATTTGCTATGTAGCTCCTTTACATATAGTCAGATGGCATTATATTTAAAGTAAGTCATAAATTTGTACTGTACACTAATTTTACTGAAGGAGTGAAACTGCATGCAGTTGTCTCTCAGTAAACTACTTCTGTTAACTGTAAGTACCTCCGGTAGTTTACTGCTTTATCCTTCATGACACGTTGGCCTCGGAGCACTCACTGCTGCCCACTCTTGTTAATGAATTCTGCTCTGGAGATTTCTTGCAGACGGCAGCCTGCTTGTAGATTCTTTACTCGCTTCCATGCTACAACACAAGAAAGGGCTACAACTACAAAATCCAGTGATTTAGTCTGTACTTATCCAATCTGGGATCGTGTCATGGAGCTTATGTCAAAGCTCTATTACAGGAGATCCCGAGGGAACTTTCTGCCTTTGAGTGTTAAGTCCAGCGGTGTGGGGTCACTGTGCAGCTGACTGACACCTGAGAGCCAAACGATTATTTTGGAATTCGACGTTCAATCCTTCATGTTTGTTGCAATGACAAGTTAAAGTAATTATAAGACCAAGCAAACAACTGTGTAGATGCAAACAAGCAACAGAGACGTATTTAATATACAGCCAAAGACTTCACATATCCCACTGCTACAACAGAAGCCTCCTATTTTATGTAGTCAGTTTTGAATCTGCATTTTCGGGGCACAGACCCCTTCTAGCCTCCATCATCGTCATTAAACAGGCACCGTATTTCAATCTGAATGCAAGGTGAATGCAGAAGAATCATCGAAAACCTTGAATAGAGAGCCGGGAGTGAAAACCACTGGAGTAATGTGTCATGGTGACCAGCCTCTCAAGCAGGTATGAAATCCAATTTTATTTTAATTTGATGAAACTCATTTTGACTGAATGAATAATAAGAGCCTGGGCCGAGTCACACTACTTATGCCATTATAATAAATTGAGCATAAAGATCAATTGTGGTTTTGAGGAAGCGCCTTCCTCCCACACAAACTCAATTTCCATGCTAATAGTGCCATCTAGAGTCCATCAGCGTGCAGCTTAGCGTGTTCAGTACATAGTGGATAGGAGATTAATGAGTACTAATTCATAACAATCAAAGTAAATACTGCGCAGTTAACTGAGGAGTGTCAGGACAGTAACACCTTAATCAACATTATCTCAGCTGTGCTCCAGACATTACAGATGGACTATCCTCTTTATTATCATTGGCCAGATGTGGTCTATTCCTGTTTGTTTACATGTAAAGTGACATTTATTGCACAATTTTATTTACATTAAACAGCTTTGCTAAAAAAAGGAATTTCAGGTATTCAGTTTTCCTTAAAATAATAACTTGTATTTTACTTGTTCTACAGTATGAAATTTTGATTTATGCCATTATGACGTCGATTTACTACACCTTGGACTACTTCTACTGTGAAACCCCCAAAATGACCCAACTCAATATTAATTAGTGCTTTACAGTTCTGAGCTTTATGTATTGTTCTTTTTTATGGTGGCGGATGGGGAGAAGTCAAGTTTACTTACGAGCACTTTAATCATTTAATAACATAAAGTTTTAACAAGTTATATTAAATGTGATTTTAATTAACTCAAGCATAATAGACATTTTTTAATCTAATGGCCTGATATAACATGAAACTACTAAACTGCATATTTTGAATAAGGTAACAGGTTCGCTGCCTTCTCTGGATTCGGGCCAGTTATGCTTAGCGCCCAAAGATTCGTTCTGAGCCAAGAAAACGTCTTACAGTCCTGACAGTTTCACACAGATAAGTACAGAGTTTCATTCTTGTGAATGTGTGTGGTGGCTTTTCAGGTGACAGACATTAGCCACTGAAGACTTCCAGCCAGCGTTCATACTCAGCATTACCATTCAAATATTCGTTAAAGCACTGTTATGGTAGCTATGCAGTACATGAGACACACAAATTACAACAAAAAAAAAAGATTTCAAGCCAGTTAAACTAATATATAATCTGTGTTACATATAAAAATAAGTAAACTTAACATATTGTTGCCTTTGCACAGTATGTTGTTTGATTTATTGAACTTTATATTACTATTTCATTTAGGTATAGCATACTCACAATGAGAATGTGCTCAAGCATATTTGTTTTAAAGCCAACTTATTACAACTTACAGTGTAACACCACGCTACCAAAAGGATAATAAGAGTTGCAGTCAAGCGAAAGAGAAAGTCTGCAAAGGAAGTGAAGCCCTGTCTAAAAATAAGTCACTTTTAGAACCACTTTTAGCAGCAATCATTTAAAGTAATCGTTTTCTTTATGACTTTATTAGTCTCTCACATTGTTGTGGAGGAATTTTGGCTCATTCTTCTTTAAAGTTAACTGAGTTAATTCTTCTTCAGTTGATCAAGGTTTGTGAGTCCGCTTGTAGATGTGGACCATCTGGACTTTGACTGCATCATTGCAGGACCCAGTTTTAGCCAAGCTGTTGGGCCGAGGTCCTCACATTTGACTCTAGAATACTTTGGTGAAGCTTTCTTAAAAGTTTATTTGAGATATTTGTGCTTGTATACGCTGGTCTTGTCGCTCCAAAGGACATTAAGAAGCTTTGTGATTTGTTCTGAAACTAAACTGTGCGGCCATGCTCGTTTTAAAGACAAGAGCCTTTCCCCCTCCCAAACATGCCATACTCATTCAGCCTTTTTTAATTGTGTTGTCATGATCTTTAATATTTAACATGCTCGCTGAAGCCTGTAGAGTCTGAGCTCCTGGATTTGTTATTAGAATTTCTGTGAGCATTGTGTGGTCTGACATTGGTGTCAACCCCCTGTGAAGACCGGCAGCTGTCTTGAATGTTCTCCACTAGTGAATAATATTTCTCAGTGTAAAATGATGGACTTCAAGTTATTTGGAAATAGCCTTTTAATCATTTTCAGACTGATGGACAGCAACAACTGCTTGTCTAAGATAAATGTTTATGTTGTTCCTCTTTGGCACTGTGCTAACACACACGTGAAGGCTCCAGAGGAGCAAACTGTCCAAACTTGTGCTTGTTTGGAGGAACTCACATGTCCTGGTAATCATTTAATCAACTGCTTTTAATGAGCATCACCTGGCTGCTAACTTACCATTTTAATTCCTTAGGAAGTCTTAAGGTCACTGTAGCGTCCTGTCAACCTTTTCTTTTTCACATGACTGTAGCTGCCGATTATACCAGGTGTAAATAGTTTCCTTAAGTTAAGTCTAAACAGCTAGCTGTAACAGCTAATAAAACTCGTGAAAAAAAGCATTAGAAAATGTGACCCCATAAAAACTGTCGCTCTTTCACACAGATTTACTGCATTTAGAATTTAGAGTCATGTTTGAAACATTTTTGTTTTTTAACGCATTACTGTTAAGTAGAATTTCTGGCAAAAGTTAAGCCATGTGGCACCTTTAGCAATGTATGTTTACTCTTGTGGCTGGTGGTGAGTAATCAGAATGTCATGACACTCTGAAGACAGGAAAGAGCTGTACAAATTGTGTCGCTCCATAGACAAAGAGTCAGGTCAAAAAGGCATTGAAAATTTGAACTAAGAACCTCAAACCTGTCGGTTAAGTTCAAATATTTGCCTACTTAATTTACCCCCAGTAAAGCCTAATTCCTCATCACACTGCTTTTTTCCAGTTGCAAGAGTCATGGGATCTATATAGTAATCTCTGTGTTCTGTAGACACCCTATGAGCCAGACTCTCCACAAACTCCAGCACCAGCAAAAAAGTTTTAAAAGCTCTTCAATTAGTCTTTCCCCAGAACTTTCCACTGGCATGACTCACAGTCAGAGCTTCTACTAAAAGACTTCAGTTAAAAAAGGACAGAGAAAACAGTGGGTGTAAGCAGAAATACAGACAGTTATGCTGTTGTGTCACATTCTTTATTCTATAAAGGGAACTGAATTGGGATCTGGCCATATAGAAATTCTGATACTCTCACACATATGCGGTGACACTGCTCCTTGTCCACCATATAGACTGAAGTTGTGTCAGATGCCTCTATTTGCCACACTGTTTACACTGTTTGTCAGCCAGGTCAACTCGCCCAACAATGCACCCTCACCACTCAACTTCCTTACACTGCATCAGCAGGACTGACACAATATAAGCAAACCGAGCCTAAGTGTTCGTTTTTTTTAAGTCAAAGACTAAGCTATATATAGAAAATAACTTGCAACTGTGAAATTTCATCGAACTGTACAGTGTTTGCACTCCTCCTGTATCAGCTGGGAACTCTGTGAACGTTCCCATCAGCTGTTGAACAGACTCTTGTTGTTGACTAAAAACACAACTCGTGATGGCCAGCAGTATGTGGAATGAAAGAAGGAAACAACCGCAGATCTCAGCTGAGGAATGACCCGGTTTTGCAAAATATGGATGTGGCTCAAGGTGACAAAAGGATATTCATTGCTTCTTTTATCTGGATTGTGGCTGTAATGTAACTCTTTTAGGCTACACCAGAAACTGCTACATTTTCAGACACGTGTCAGCTTTTCCTGGGGCTGTGTTTGCCCTTATAGCCAGGAGTCTGGTTAACATTTCTGAGTCAGAAACGGGCAAATGCCAAAGTGCCCTGGAGCAACAGATGTGAGGGGAAAAATATCAACAGTGCAACGTGGCAATAAACTGGGCTGACTGGTGTCATCATTCAGTCTCAGTTGCTTTCAAAGACAGCTTGTATATTAAAGCCATTGAGCTACACATGGTGAATTACGCTGAAATAAATCTGCTTACACAGTTCAATACCATGAAAAAATATGAATAAACAGTATTTAGAGTGAAAAGATTAGTTTATTATCCAACAGGGATCAGTGGCCACTTAAAAGCTTAGTCGATGTTTCATAGTTTTAGTAAAATATTCTCCAATGACAGGATACAAGATACTTGTGACACTGGGATACTGCATGGAGAAAATACGTAAATTAAAGATGTCACCATAGCTGCTGGTAAACTGTAGGTGATTTTAGAGACAATACAATACTCATACTGACAATACTGATAATACTTTTAAATATAAAGGCAATGTTTATAAAATGCTAACAGTGCACACGTCTTCATTGGATAACAGACAAACCCAAAACCATGTTTCACTAGATAACCTCACATGTATATTTATTTATTAAAGGTGGAAGCCTTTCGTGCCATAAACTAAAATTTAAAAGACTTACTGAAAAGTTTTGTAATACAGGTTTTAGCCTTAGAGAAGTCTCTTATCCTGCATAGATGCTATATACCTGAGCTGCGTTTTACTTACTAACACATTATAAACTTGTAACAAAAATGACAATTTATCAAGAAAATAACCAGCAGGTATTGAAGCCATGGTCATACTTCACTTTTTTAGGGGTATTGTTAAGCACAGTGCACAGACAATTACAGCTCAATGGGAAATAATGCAACAGCTTTAAGTCCAAGTTTTAAATATATAAGTGAGCCTTTGAGTGGCCTTTAGGACTCTGTGCAGGTGGCTGCAATATCTTATCTGCTAACAGAGTACATCGGATTTCGATGTTCTGTCACGGGGTCAAGTGTAAATACACCTTCAGTACTCTGTAGTTAAACATTACGGTAACAGGTGCTACGTCTCGAGGTCTCACCTGCTTGGGGTCATCGTAGAAGACACCGATGGCGTTCAGCTTTGGCCCAATGCTGCAGCTCTCAGTGTAGGCTGCACCGCAGTCCTTGTATGGTCCCTCTTTAAACTTATAAGCAATGGTGACATTTCTAATGGGAGGCGGCCCAGTCTTAATGACAATGTCTGACAGGAGCCCCGAGTACAGCAGTAAGCCCCCCACGGTCACAACCAAACACAGCAGGAGGACAATTATCAGCAGCAGCAGAAATAAATCGGACATGGTCTCTCAAAGCGGTACAATAGCTGCAGTCACAGCAAAATCTGGGGCTAAACGTCCTCCTCCGGTCACTCTCACACTGACACTGTCGTCCTAATGGCTCAAATGACGTGGTACGAGAATCGGGACTATTTAAAAGTCAGTACTGAATTGTTTTTTCAAGCCGAAATAGCAACACGAAGTCCAAGCACAGCGGAAAGCTAGTCATTTCCCCAAACAAAGGTACACGCTTCCCGGTTACACCAATCTTATTCACCACGGGGGGAGGCTTTTATGTTTTATTTAAAGGGCTTGCTGCTATTCGTAAATTACGTCGGTAAAGTATCAAATAACTGTATAATACGTAATAATAAATAAATATTACCCCTACTGAGCTTCGAAAAGACTGCTTGCACGCAAATTAATACGCATTATTCTCAATCGCAACCCCCTTTCCATTAATATGAACAAGTCGAAAAAGTAAAAAAAAAATAATAATAAGACTCATAAATATAAAACTGAAATCACTTTCATTATCTTGTGTTTGGTCTTTTTAGTTGTTCACGGCATGTCAGGGCTGCTTTTAGTGACAGTGTGGTCAAACTTTACTGCTTTATCGTGTGACAACGTTCAGGAAACGGTGTAAAAAAAAAATACATGTAAGCAGAATTTGGTGGATATTATTATTAGAGTATGTGCAGGTATACCAGAACAAACCACTTCGATCGTGAGGATGAGGTGTGATAACTGATTACTGTTGGGCAGATCAATGTGCTGCAGCCAGTTTTAGTGTATTGTTCCATTTCGGTCAGCAACATTTATCACATCCTGTTTGCCAACTTTTTCAGAATCTGAAGATCGTTCCTAATTTTATTTATTTACTAGATTCATGATTAGGTTTACAGAAGCAGAGAAATGCCAATTATATTTCAAAAACATTTTTTGTGTACCTGTCTCACGCTGTTGTGCCGCTGTTGGAAATTTGTGGTACAGCGCATTAAGATATAAGATCAACCTTGTAGAAATAAAGGCCTCTACATAAAAATGTGTGCTGCTATCTACTGAAACGAAAATGTTTGTTTTAAACTACACGGAACAGGCACAATAAAACTAGCACAAAAACACAATTTCTATATCCTTGGTGATGTGTTAAATAATAAATTGCACTGATCTGTGGAGGATTTCTCTCCTCCTCAGGTATTTTAACAGCATTCGTACCATAATGTATTATCAATAGAAGCTCTATTTTAACCCTGCAAAAAAGAAAATCCAAATCATTTTCTATGCAATCATTCATTCAAAGCTGTATCTGTTCTTTGTGAGGTGAAACTTTCCCCAAAGCTATCATGTCATATTTCTCCTGATTTTTTTTAAATCAGTTCTAATTATCATGTAATACAACTTTAATGTGAAAATCTTTGCCTTTATATCAGCAGGAGCAAAAACTATGATTCTCTGTTCATAGTTAGAGATCCACCGTACATAAGGAATGGCACCATTTAAGAGTTGTTATTTTTTAACTGTAATGTAGAATTTTAACCATTAAACCAGGCGCTGTTTTTAAAAGCTCATAAATGAGCTTCCAGGACCTTAAAGTATCAAATATATATTGTTTCCTTTCCTTTAGAGCTTACACTAATCAGTGTTGTCCCTCATTACAGGATTTGCCAGAAACAAAGATCGCTGTGTTTAGTCTGAGCACTGTGATTTTCCCAGGCTTACAATACAAAGGAAAAAAAGTTCTCATTGCCTCAAAGCGTATTAA
Source organism: Hemichromis elongatus (assembly GCA_015108515.1). Taxonomy (NCBI): domain Eukaryota; kingdom Metazoa; phylum Chordata; class Actinopteri; order Cichliformes; family Cichlidae; genus Hemichromis; species Hemichromis elongatus. The sequence goes on from VUQR01004657.1 coordinate 18,920, forward strand.
AACACTACCATATTATAGTGATATTAAACTAATGACAGGACATATCATTTTATAGAAGACCTGTGAAAGCGAGGGAGTCAATAAAACATAAAATTCAAATGAAACCATCAAAATCACTTTTATTTTTTTAACAGATTCACAGCTGATAAACAAGGTGTTTTATGAGAATCATTAAATTGGTAAGCATTTTAAAATATGCCATGTGAAATATATTTAATACTGAATGACATATTCAGCCAGTACTTTCAAACAAATGTAACAAACACTTTTTTTTTAGACTGTGTCCTAGTGTGATAACTTATTTAATAGAATTAACAGTAATGAGATTTTTTTTTATCTGTAAATAGAAAAAAAAGACTATAAGAGGATTCAGACATTATTATATCAGTAAAGATGTATTACTCAGAGTCATCTGAGGTATCCTCCTGGTCCATATTCTCCACTCTGTTAACCTTCTTAATTCCCTCAGAGTCACTCTCCTGGGCCTGCACACAGTAACAGCATACACATGGTAAACATGGCTATTTGATTACATGCATGCATGAAACTGCATTAAACGTAAAGACTTAATAAATACAGTGACTTTGTGCGACAGAGTTATGTAGTTACACACCGCTTCCCTGTTAACTGTCTAAGCCACTAATTATTAGCTTGCTAGAGAGTGACAGTTATCTTATCGGCCCAACTGCTCTACAGTTTCAACTGTCTTAACCGACCAGTTAACACTACAAAGAGTAGGTATAGTGAATTTTTTGTTTTGTTTTCAGATCCCAACAAGTTATATACATATACAGGTCCTTCTCAAAAAATTAGCATATTGTGAAAAAGATCATTATTTTCTGCAATGTACTGATAAACATTAGAGTTTCTATATATTTTAGATTCATTACACACAACTTAAGTAGTTCAAGCCTTAAATTGTTTTAATATTGATGATTTTGGCATACAGCTCATGAAAACCCAAAATTCCTGTCTCAAAAAATTAGCATATTACATCCGACCAATAAAAAAAAAGTGTTTTGAATACAAAAAAAGTCAACCTTCAGATAATTATGTTCAGTTATGCACTCAATACTTGGTCGGGAATCCTTTTGCAGAAATGACTGCTTCAATGCGGCGTGGCATGGAGGCAATCAGCCTGTGGCACTGCTGAGGTGTTATGGAGGCCCAGGATGCTTCGATAGCGGCCTTAAGCTCATCCAG
>VUQR01004662.1:2718-13806 GCA_015108515.1 Hemichromis elongatus
CAGATGTATTACTTTTAAGTGGCTACAGTCATTCTTTAACTTCATAAATCCCACAGGAGTTTTATTTTCTACATCTCTCCCTCTGATCTGCACTCTCTCCTCTGCTAGGATTTCCTCCTGTTTGACGCATCGCCCCCGCTTTACCTTGCGCCTTTGTGCTGCATCTCTCGCAGCCACTGTATCTCACCAAATCGGGGATCCTCCTCATTGTAAGACAGCACGAAGACAGAACTGCTCAGAAGCAGCCTCTCTACGCAATCTCGCCATCGCACCCCCTCCCCTCCTCCTCCCGGGCCCACTTTCTCAAAATACACACTTCTCTGGCACACATACATAAGCCTGCTCAGATGCGGAGGGAACGAGCGAGCCTCCCTCCTCCCTCGTCCATCAGCATCTAACAGCGCACTGCCTCTACCAATCTGTGCAGCCGGAGGACCACCCCAACCCCGTGAACCCGAATCTACCCGCCCTGCACGCTTATAAATACCGCTCGATTTACGCCGGCAAGTCTTGGTCTTCGGAAACGCTCAGGGTTGCAGCAGAACATCCCCCTTTCGTCTTACCCCCCCTCCATCGTTTCGCTGTTTTTTAAGAAAACCTCACGAATCATCCATTTTTCCCCCCACTCTCATTACTACCCACTCTTTTTCCCCCTCCCTCTCCTCGAACTGCACTTTTTTTCTTCTTTTTCTTGCGGCCAGTTGCATGCATTGTTCGTCTCCCAAAATGGTTTGCGAGACTAAAATTGTTGCGGATGAACACGATGCTATACATGGGACCAAAAAAGAGTCGATCCTGTGGAGCTCTCCTCCGTCCAGCTCGCCTCTGAACCCCGCCGAGGCCAAGGATGTGAGAAAAGATGTGGTTTTTATCCGCGAGTTTGAACGCGGGGATCAAGAGGAGGTGCGCCGCATCTTTTACGAGGGTATTATGGAGAGGATACCCAACACAGCTTTTAGGGGGCTCTGGCAGCAGCCCAAGACCCAGTTTTTATACGCTCTTCTGACAAGTAAGTACCCTCGCACTCCTGTATGCCGTGCAGCTTATGTGTGTTTCAGACCAACTTTTATTTTTTTTTCATATGCATTTCAAAAACTTCAAATGTAATCTCTAACATGGATTCATGTGCGCAGTTAAATGTCGCTGTTGCGCTTTTTTTCTGTCTGCGCCCTGAAGCGATTCCTTTTGGGAACTTGCCTTTAAAACCAGTAGAAATCTGATGTTTCTTTGTTGTCGTGGCTCTGTGGGCGAAGTGCAGTTAAGTTGAGAAAAAGGCTGTTGCAGCAGCAGCAGCCTCACACTGTGCCACACCGGGTACGCTGCTCCTACACGCCAACAAAAGGCATGGCAGGCGGCATGGTGCATGTGTTTAACCGATGTGATGACATGCCGGTGCTTCAATGAATGACTGAATGAATTTGAGGATTGGCCCAAAGGGTGCGCGCACGTACCCAAAAGCACTCCCCCGCCGCGCCACCAAATACACACAAACACACATGAACACGCACGCACACTGCTGCCGCCCCCCTCCCCCGCCACCACCACCTCCGCCCCTGCACAGCAGCCAATGCGCCACATCTCGTTTGGCTTTTTTTTTAATGTTGCCGGTTTAGGTAAACGCCTCGTGTCTCTGGACCGGTACAGTTACGCACATTAAAGAATAAAAATTCGCACGAAAAGTGCCCCCCCCCCCATTTATCTTGTTGTTGGGATAATCTGGCTGGTACTCGAACCTTCCAACCAAATTTGACCCTGAATACTGAAAAACCTCGTCTAAGCGGAAGGTCACTGCCCCGCGCATTTTAGCGTTTTCTTTTTCGCTTCAACTGGAGTGCAGATGAGCGAACAAAGTAGCAACTAGGTTACTGCATGGCACGCAACATGCTACGCGCAGCATCCATCCTGCTTCTTTCTGTCTCCCCTTGCGCCCCCCAGCGTTACATCTTACTAACAACTCCCAACATGGAATGCACTGGTTGGATGAATCCAGCACTAACACGCTCTCCTCAGGCTGAACAAACACTGTCGTCCTGTTAACTTTTTGTCCCCCGAAAGCTGCACTAACGTGCCTTACTCTACAGTCTGATGAACTCGGGTTTGTGTGAATTGTTTTCCAAAACTTTGATTTAGCTATTCCTCATATTGATGCTTACAGATATCTTGTTGTTTATGTGTGTGTGTAAGGGTCGATTTCCGACAAAAATCAAACATGTGATTTTCTCTTCTGACAGGTTTTGTTTATTTTTCTTCCATTTCTCCATAGTAATGTGCTTTTACATGACCAAATCCCTCACGCTGACCTGCTGTACACCCCTCATTCTCATGGGTGCGCGCTACTACTACAGCAGGAAAGTTATCCAGAACTATCTGGACTGTGCTCTGCACACGGACATGGCTGACATAGATGCATATTACATGAAACCCACAGGTAAGAGGCAGGGAACACGCCACTGTTTTCTCTCTCTCTCTCTCTCTCTCACACACACACACACACACACGCACACACACACACTTTTAACAAGACAAAAAAACCAAAAACACAGCCGTGTGTAAGAGTCTTCATGCGATGCAGAGGCAAATCATCAAATATGCAGGTTGTCTCCCTGCTTTCCCACCCCTCCTCCCATATCTCTGTCTCCAGTCCTTCCCCCACTCTGCTTCCTCTCTGGGCTCCACTTGGACACTGAGGTGGGGGGTGGGGGGTAAAGGGTGGAGTGTATGGGGGTGGCATCACAGAGCTATTGATTGTACAGAGGAGACTGCTGATACACTTTCTGCGGTACACTCGGTGTCGGCAAGGCTCATTTCCTCCACTAAAGCTTCTAATTGGAAAAATCAATCTGCCTCTGGTGTCATTTCTGACTATTTATTCTCCTCGGGAGTTTAACTCCGGACAGCAGCCACAGACAGCCACATACTCCTGTGACACACTTTTTTTTCACACATTCCCCTGCCTTGACAACTTCTTGGACACATTTATTCCCTGCTAACCAAGACCACGTGGCCAATATAAAAAGCAGGTGTTCATGAATTGCTCCCCTCCCATTGTCTGCTTCTCTCTGACATTGTGCCCTTTGGCTTGGTAATCCAGTGCATACACAAATGCAATTTAGCATTCCCATTATTGCTGCAGGACTGTGATGGTTTAGATGGGGTCAGGCACCACTGCTCTTGGACAATGCTAATGATTATATCCGTGCACACTGAATGGGCCCACTGATACGAACACCTGGGTACCGGCACGTGGTCCTGATGGAGAGGCACCGCTGACGTCACTGTGGTGCTTTGTTTAAAGTGTGTGCAGAATGGCATGTCACGTAGGAGTGTGTGGTTATATAGAGGATGAAACATTCGGCATAAAACAGGGAACTTGTTGAACTTAAAGGCCCTGAAAACAGATCATATAATTCAGCTTGTTTCTAAGAGGAACGGGCTCTAATGCAAACACACACTTATTGTTTAATGAAAAATGGATGTGTATTATTTAAGAAAGTGTGCATAGTTTATTTTTGCACTCTTTAGCTTTTTATGACACCATAGAGACTGGGTTATTCTAATATGGTTATCTCAGGGTCTCAGTTTACAGAAGTCCCACCGACCTGCTGTTCAAAGCTTCTGTTTGTGAGGGGCAGCCAATCAAAAGAAATCGGGCTTAAAGGGGGAGGGTGCACTGACGGACTGCACCAAGGTTAAGTATAAGATAAATAAGGATTATATTAAACTGTGAATCATGCAAAGCTACTTTAACAGAGTTAAAGAGTAAAAATGAGCATGCACATCCCACCGTACATATAATACTTTTCAGTTTTTTTCATAAAGCACTAATTCACAAGAACAGCCACCTTAAGGCACTCTGTAATGTAAACATCCCAAAATATCAGAGAGAGAACCCCAACAATAAGACTTTAAGTATGCAGGAAGGAAAAAATAAAAATTATTTTATTTACACTCTGAATAGTGCAAAGCTGCTCAAGTAGAGTCTGAGAATAAAAATAATGGTCTGGAAATGAGCCTAATTAGCTCTCTTTATTGCAGTGTTAGCTAAACACTGATGTTGATTTGTTGATAGTTAAAACACTATAAGCACATTTTTTGATGGCAGTTTGATGATATTTATCTGTTGCATTTAGTTTGCTGCTGCCTAAATGTGTAGAAATTGTTTGATTAAGGGATGAAAAAAAGGACATTTGAGTTTGTATTTTTAAAATGCTAATAATTTTTTTCCCCCCTGGTACAAAGTGAGGTGAGAATAATAAAAAAGAGTTAGTTAGTTATTGTTATTACTATTATTGAACACCTATATTACTATCGTCCCTGAATTTCAGAAGGACTTGTACAATAAACTCTCAAATCAGCGTACTGGGTCCTAAAAGGGAAAGTTTCAATAATATAATCAAAGTGTCTAAATACAAAAAACAACATCCTCCTGCCTTTTTTAGCTTGCTAGCAGCAGATAAGAGTAAAAGAATAAATCACAAGATAAATAAAATGAGCCCATCTCTGAGGTCTACTTGATGACCATAAAAACATCGACTCTGTAGACTTTGGCTCTCTAGATGAGCAAGTTAGCTGTGTGTGTGTGTGGGAGGGTCTGACATTCAGCATTTAAGAGTTGAAATAAGGACTTTTGTGTTGAATAAGGTGTGTGTGTGTTTGAGGACTTCAAATGGGAAGTGATACAATGTTGAGTGTGTGTCTCGTGCTTGAGGCTCCTGTATGTTTCGAGCGACAGTTTACTGAATGTGGGAGGTCAAAGAGTCTGAAACTCAACATTTAATTTCATAATGCTTGTTTTCTTTTTCACCTTGAATGATGGGGATGTATGAAATGTGCTGCTTTAGAAGGAAGATAGAGCCAAACAGAAGAAGACATGGAGAAAAATGCCGTCTCAGTTCTTTGTGACATTGGAATGGAATAAACTCCAATAAGCAAAAAATCATCACAGAGAAATAGAAGAAAAGAGGACACATATCCCTCTCCACATGACATAACTACACTAATTCATACTCTCACTTCCTGTGATCACTCAGCCTCCGAAGGCCAGCTGTCACTGCTTTCATTAGACCTGTAATACTGTGTGTGTGTGAGTAGGTAGACAGGTTGTGAATTAAATTGAGCTAACAATGGTTAAAAGGATAAATATGTACATGTTTCTCAAATAAAGGCTGGAAGCGTATTTCAATCTATCCATCCAATTCACGGTTGGGGTGGGCTGGCTAACCTAGCTGTTATAGGGCGAGAGGTGGGGTACACCCTGGACAGGTCTGGTACAAAAATACCATTTAATTGAAATTAAATTGATTGATTGGTTATTTGAAAAAAATATCTGATTGGCTTTACACATAAACGCACAATAATGTTTAAAAGCTAAAATAAAAACAACATTTAAACACACAACAAACCCTGTGAAGTAACGTCATTTTCAATTTGTTTCCTCCATTCAGTTTTTTTATTATAGCACCAGATCAGGAAAAACAGCTGCCCCAAGGTGTTTTGCTCTGTAATATTAGAAAGAAAACTCCAACAATCAGACAGTGCTACGTGTGCAAGCACCTGGCGACAGTAGGGAACAAAAACTCCCTTTTAACAGGAAGAAACTTCTAGCATTAGAATGGACACAAAAGACTAACTAGCCGCAGAAACTATTTAACATATACAGGTGAAACTCAAACTAATTTTATTTATTTTTTGAAAAACTATTGATTTTGACCACATCTAGTCATTTCATTTTGAAATTTTTAAAAACTTTTTGTTTCTTAACAAAAAGTAGCAGCTAAAATATTTGGTATATTGTAATAACAACCCAGCTGGGCTATAATATAATGAAGTTTAGTATTGAGACAGTATTATTTGCTACACCTTGGAGAGCATAAGTATGAAGCTACCAAGAGATACCAAAACCCAGCTTTGTGACTTATTGCTTGTTGCTGTTATTATTTGTGCATTAATGTGCAATTTACAGCTGCAATTATTAAGCCTTTCTACTGCTCAAACCCCAAGACCTCCAAAGCGGACAAAGCATGCCAGAAGATTTTTTTTTTTGGCGTAATTAAAAATGTCCCGGCAGCAGTCGGATCATTCATCCCCCATTAGTTGTTACTTGATGTGTCACTTTAGGTCATCCTAAAGCCGCTTACAGCCTAAAAAAGCAAGTGTAATGAAATGAGGGTGTGAGCAGACACTGAACCAAACTCCCTGGTGAGGCGAGATACCCGCTCATTAATAGCGGCTGTTTAATGAGGCGTCGTGATCACTGCAGGGTCTGATCGAGGCAGCGGACATTAAAATACCCGCTCATCTCATTGTAGCCCTGTGTGTGTGTGTGTCTATATATTCATTCACGTGTGTGGGAAGAGGGATGGGGGAGGTTTGAGCTCATTCGGTTCCAGGTAAGGGCGCAGCTTCCTCTGCTGGTACCTGTCCTTATTTTAGGACTGAACGACAGAATGAGGGAGACCGAGTATAAGAGAGAGAGAGAGAATGTGTGAAGGAAAGAGGCGAGTACTAGAAAGAAAACAGGGCATTTGATCTGCACAGTCTACACCCATAATAGGAGTATTTTTGTTCACTCGTATCACACTTGAGAAGGGTCTGAGTGACATGCGCTTTACATTAAACTGAAGCGTATCAGGAAACTGTGTCTGTTCAGCCTATGTTGTGATTCTCATGTCCAGGTGTTGGCCCAAAATGAAACTGCGATAGACAGAGGAACCTCTACGGGATATTTTGAACACATTAGCTGAGGTATCTTAGCTTAATGAGCTTCTTTGGATGCTTCCCTCTACTATTTCTCAGTGTTTCTGGGATTTGTTTTCACCCACACACCTGTATCACTCCTCCTCTTCCTTTTCTATATATTTCATCTGTGCTGAAGAGGAGCAGGTGTGGTGGAACAGCTGGGTTATCTAGAATGCTGGCAGACACAAAGTAATGTCTTTGGTCATGAAAGGAAATGAAAAACACTCTTTACTGGCGACAGTAAACAGTTTATCATCAGGCTGTTGTAATTCTTACTATTACCATAGTTCAAAAGCACCAAAAGTTGAAGATTTTGAGTTTTACAATCAAAATTTTATCTTATGTTACATTTTGAATCATTATTTGGATATTTGATAGTTTTTTGCTTTCAGTATTGCATTATTTCCTTGTTAACAGATCTACAATATCTATATTATTAAGCTGAATTCGTTTTTATTTATTGAGCAAATCTTCACAAAAACATGATGCACACAGGCCTGGAGTCTGCCTGGCAACCAGCTGGCCATCACTGGTCACTCATAGGGAAAAAGTGATTACTGGAGGTTGCTGACAATCACTGTGAAATTGATTAGTAAGTCTGAATTACACAAACCCAAAAAGTAGTCATGGTTTCCACTGGTCACTCGGTAAAAGTGTGTATTGGCAAATGGTTGCTTGCCTATGTTAGTGTGAAACTGGTCGCAAAGAGGTTAAATACGATGATGCATCAACAACACTTGTTGTGGATGCCTTGGTCCCAGCAGATTGCTGCGGTCGTGGTTTTTATGTAAGACTGCAAATTATTCACAAATACTCGACAACTGTATTTGTTCTGCATCTTCTGAAACATGTTGGCTTCAGCGAGGCACAAATTTTACTTTTGAAAATAAACGTTTTCTGTTTTCAGCTTTTTTCTATTGTCAACTTTCACTACTATTTGGTGGTCAGTTAGCAAGTGTTTGCAGACAAGTCTTCACCTTCCATGCAAACTATTCACAACCATGGCAATCCACTAACAACCAAAGCAGTTTTCGGTCCAGCCACCACTTTGTGACAGTTTCCCCACTCACAGACTGGCAGGAGAATACGCATTTTTCCCCTCGTAACTTCAAGTTACTGGGTTGGTTAGCGAGCAGTCCCTTAGTTTCTTTGACTGAGACCTAATATTTGAGGGAAAACCCCAACAATACCACAATCCTCTGTGAGGAGTGACTTGGCAACAGTGGGGAGGAAGAACTCCTCTTTCCACAGGAAAAGGCCTCCAGCAGAAGAAGGCTTGGGGAGACTGTGGGACTGGGAAAGAGAAGTGAAAAAAAGAATCGGATCAGAAAACATAGCACGTTGATTCCTTTACATCACTGTGTGACTGCTGTTGTCAGACTGCACATGCTCACGTTTGCTTCACAAATTAAAAATCAAATTTAAGACCTTTTCCCCACCTAAACAAAGAAAAATGAATTTTTTCCACAGCAGAAACAAAGCTAATACAGCCTTGTGTTCCATTTTATCTCTGCCACAAGTGAATGTTTTTTTATGTCTCGAGTCAACAACGAGACGGGAAACGTCGCCTTGAAAAGTCCTTATTTGACTTGTTGAAAATATGCAAACAGCTCTTTGGCCTTTAGTGTTGCAGGTGGCAAAAAATATAATGAAACACTTGACTGAGAACAGAGTCCACGCCGTTATGTCTAACACTCCCAGTTTGTGCTCCAGAAGAAGCAGCAGACATGAAAAACTCTTTGCCGTCAGAGCTGGTGCTGCTCTGATTTCATAATCAGCTGAGTGGGGCTCAGACTGCTTTTATCCACTTATTTTGTCCCAGGTTCAAAATATTTTCAGCACATCTTAGAAGCCACCTCAAAGCCTTGCTGATACTCTTAATGTTGGAGCTACATGTCCTTAAACTTATACCTTCCTTTACCTATTTGAGGGTTTGTGCCCACATAAATAACACATTACTTAAAACATATATTATATATCTGATTAACTAGTAGGACATATTTCAGTTTTAAGTACTATCATAAGCACCGTTCCTTTAAACTTCAATTTAAAAATTGCTAAGGCTCTGCAGGACACGTATCGCCTGGAGAATACACGCTTGCCTTTTAACTTTACCTGCACACTGAAAGCACGTGAACATCTGCCACCTGTCTGTTCAGTGTTTTGAGGAAGTCGATCCCATCATTAATAATAGATTGCAGTCTCGCTACCTCCGGCCTTTGTTTTACATTCTGCTTAAATCAATGGCGAACAAAGGTGCTCGTCAGAGAGACTAGATGGCGTGTCAGCGGCTTCATTAGTTCCCACATTGTGTATTTTCTCGCTGTCTTGACTTGCTCATTACAGAGAAGCCTGTTATCAATGGGCGAGAGACTACTTGCATGATGATTAAGACCGAGTCTGCAGTTTAAGGGTCGCGATTTATAAAGGAACAATAAATGTAGATGTAATAGGTTTGAGCACCAATAAGGTTAAAAAGAGATAAAAATGAATATTGAGCAGAACTGAGTTTAACTTATTGGGTTCAACAGTCCCAGATTCTCATGTGGCCCCTCAGGGAAATTAATCACCCACCTCTGGGTTAGATTAACATTTTGCATTTGGCCATGAAGCCTACACAGATGACCTTTGACCCCAAAAATCAAACTAGACACAGATCGAGAGAGAAGGCAGCAGCTGTACGCTGATGGATGACACGCACACATAAGTGTGCAAGAAAAAGGACGCGGACTCGCATGCTTGCGTAGAAACAACATGGAGACGTGCCGGTGGACAGGTAGGCGGCAAGACGAACAGTCAGGCGTGCGTAATGAGTTCCTCTGAGTGTGTTCTCATAAAGCGTGACAACACGCACGTAGGCGAATCAGTTTGCCTTGCATTGATGAGTGCTTACGCGCACATCTGGAAAGCGTGTCCTTTGTGTGACAGTCACCTCTTCTCAGCATTAGTTGCCCGTAGCCAAGGAAGATCCTGCTGACGTGTGGGGTTGTGTGTGACAGGCTAATCCATATTGCCAGCATGCCCTCTGACCTGAGGAGTACAGTGTGTGTGTGAGCGCATTACAGAGACTCCGTCCAAAGTCTTTTTGCTTTAAAGTGAAAATGAAACAGTATAAATGGATTTTTATGGATACAAATAATTTGGAACCCACCCCCAGTTCTTCCCCCCAACCATATAAACATAATGCACAGAGGCTTGTAAAGTAAGGTAACACAGACTTATTGCCTTAATCTCTGAATGCCTAGTGTATTTAATGCATGAGGTTTTGGGACTCTTTGAGACTTCTACATCATCGGTGTGATTCCCCCCGAAAAACTGTAATAAGTTGCACAACAGCTTTTTAAGCAATACATTAAAAAAATTCTACAAATTGAAACTCATATGTGCAAATTAATTTCTAATTATTATTTTTTAATTTGTCATTTTCAAAAAAAGATTTGGTTTCTGGCATTTATTTCATGATTCAGGCTTTAACATGTTAACCATATATCGACCAGTTATGCTAATGTGCATCCACTGAGTACAGAAACTGTATAAACTTATAGACAACACACTCTCAGAGATCCTTGTTTGCCTTTTGTTAGCTGCTGCTGTTAAATTGGTGCCAAATAAATAATAAAAGCTTTTTCAAGCACATTTCAAGAGAACATTTTTTTACCCAGTAGAACAAAGCGCGACATATGTGTGTTTTTTTAGCACTACAAGTGACAAAATGTGACCAGAACTGTTGGGAAGAAAAATAATCGTATAACACAGTCTGATAAAGCACCTTATGAATACCACAGAGAGATCTCATTCCCCGCGGAAACGCGAAAATGTAATGTCTGGCGGGGCCGGATTAATCGTGCAGCGATATGACCCTTTCAATCCAAAGCCATAAATCACTGTTGCTGAAATTGACTTTAATGTTCCCTGCAGCAATGAGACGCCTTCTGCAGGGAAATACAAAGAAATACTTTGGTCACTAGAAGCCTAAACAATTAGCAAGCACGCCCAAATCCAAGTGTTAACAGAAGAGCGAGCTACAGCACAGCGAGGCAGCGTCTAGACAGAGCCCTTACTAATAAAGCCCATACCTGCGTATGATGTAGTTTGTAGGTATGTGTGTAATTTATAAAATTTAATGGAGGGTTCATATCGCAGCATCAGCCAGTATCTAACACTCCCACGCGCATGCATGGAGGATTATTAATATCCTTGTGAGCTACTGAGAAAAATTAGATCTGCCGCATTAAGAATACAGTAATCAGATTCTTCCTTGTGAGAGAAAGATTTCCACAACTCAGAGCTCTTCCTCCCTTTCTCTCCCTTCACTCTCTGCTCAGTTTATTTCTTATCTTGACATCATCT
>VUQR01004664.1:7653-21115 GCA_015108515.1 Hemichromis elongatus
CTGGACTGGCTGGACCAGCAAAAGACCCCTCCCACTATGAAAGTCTAGATACTTTAGAAAATGTCAGTAAAGTGAGCTTAAAGATGAAACACGCTGCTATGATTATGACAAGTGTCGTGGATGTGGTATCGAAGATTAGCCTACTGACTTTCTTTCACCAACTCTCCCTCCTCCTCTAAAACCCTTCAAGCTTTAGCCGCCATGTATCGGTATCTTTATTCATCACCTGCTTCGGGCTTACAGCTAGCTTGTCAGTGTTCACCGTGCTGTCCTGGAGGAATAGGGACAGAAAGGCAAAAAGGACAAATTTACATCCATGCTCTGGGTAGTGTAACCCGCCCCCCTCCACCCGGCCCCGTGCTTAGCAGAGATTTTACACAGCTAAATTTAGCTTTGCAACCGTGGGATTCGTCCTCAATTTTAACTCTTAAATGTAGGTTGAGGCTAATAGATTCAATCCGAGTTTATGGCTGAGAAAAAAATGAGAAGTGGAAAAGCGGAGATGATCCAAGTAGAATCAAGTAGGATGGCTGAAAAGAAAAAAAAAAACTGAAGCAGAAGTTTAACAAACTGTACTGCTGACCTCTAAGACTTGACTCATTTACCTTTCTGCTTTGAAACCTTCTGGCTTTTTTGATATCCTGCTTTTTAAGCTTTATATTATATGAAAAACAAATATATAGATTTAGTAGACATATATTAATTGATCATTTTATCCTAGTATACCAGTATAGCTCTCAATGGACTGCGAGGCCTAAAATATACAGTACGTAACAATTTGATGAGATAAATATCGTCCAAACGTCCTTGGCTTTGTCATTGCAGGTGATGGAGATGAACATCGTTAAGCAGTCATACACATGTATGGCTCAGACTATAAATAGGTTTGGGCGAAGTTTGTCATGAATGAGGTCAGTGCCTCCACGGGTTAGGATCAAGGGTTTAGAGGGTGAGACAAAGAAGGATGCATAGCGCCATAAACTGTCTGTATGGGGTCAAGGTCAGCTGAAGGATCGTTTCATCATTTGGAGAATCTGTGTCGAACCAAGTTATGACACTGAGATATGATACGTTCAGCTGTCAGGTCAGGGCTGTTTCGATATTTAAAGAATAAAAAGAGCTGAATGTATACATCGTGTGAATTACACATCCTACTTTAAGTTGTTAGTTTTCTTAAAAGGCAGCGGTCGTTTGCAGAGCGTGAAAAAAAAGCCATAAAGCCTGAAACACTGTGAGACTCTGGTGCATTTGCACAGGGACTGCTGTCAATTTCAAACCTTTATGCCACAATCAAACAGATCCAAAAACATTGCTTTAATTGTAATGCACATTAAAAGGTTTTGTCATTTCCAGTTGTCTGCTTCCTCTGTGTTGGTCCGTGCCACTCACTTGGTCTTTTTGCGGATCTCTTCGACCAGTTGTTTGATATGGTCCTCCATGAATTCGATCTTCTCCTGCTTTCGAGCGAGAGCCTTTTGCAGACGGACAATACGCTCAACGAGCACAGCCTTGTCGACCTCCGGGAAACTGTCCACAACCACCACCGAAGGGCCCGACTGGCTCTCTGGTGACCGCTCTTCAACGCCACTGCTGCCGCCATGACGTGCATTCAAAGAACCTGGAGTATCAAGGGGATAGAGACACAGATCACTAATGAACAATAATCGCTGATGTGGCTTTGATTGTGTAAGAATAGGCTGTGAAATATCAATGCTTTATTTAGAAGAAGAAGGGGTATCTATCCCACAGAAAGGCCCAATAGCAAAAATTAAAATTAAAACTTGGTGTTAAATACTAACCAAATCTTGGAGTAGTACCTGAGGAACTGGAGCGGCTGCCCATACTGCTGGCATCCCGTTCGCACCCTCCATTCTCAACTTGCTCCAGCCTCTTTCGGGCTTAAGAGAAACAGAAAGATTTGTTCACTGTCAAAAAGTGACTCTGATAACAAGATGTTTTTGTGACAAACACTTTGTGAAAACTGACACCACTGACGACTACATATCATGAAATTAAGCATCACAGTTCAGCTGAACTCTGAGTATTCCTCTCTGAAGGAGTTAATCTGAATAAACATGACACACGTTGCTTTTGAAGAACCCTGCAGGCTCAGCAAACCTTCCAAGCTTGAACAAAGGCTTGAAATGACTATGCTGATTAAGTGTAACTGCTACACTGATGAAGAATTACTGTTTCTCTTAAGAAAAATGTCCTCTCTGTCCTGCAAGACAGTTGAAAGTGAAAGGATTGATCATAGAACATAAAAGTGCTGAACTTTCAGCTCTAAGGTATTTCGGTGCTCCCAGAGAAGAGGCGAAGGAAGCTAGCTCACCCTGTTAAGTATAACCACAGCAGGGATCCGCCTGTGCACTCATCAATCACTTTGCAGATTCTCCTCTTTATCTGTAATAGTGTTCCTCTTTGTTTTCCTATCCAGTTATACTTTTACTGCCCTGAGACTATTTTTGGGATCATTGTCATGTTGATTTCTAGAATTGCAGGCATTGTATTGAGAATCTCTCGAAGGAAAGATTGGAAAGATCCTCAACAACACTATCCCCAAAATCACGATAGAGGTCGTTTACACTCATTGTCTCCTGAACTCCTCCATACATAGATGACGATTTCAACCAGGCATTGACCCACTGCCATGGATTTTAATTCCAGTTTTTCTGTAATTTGACCCTTTATTCCTGTTTCCCTTCCTTAAATGGCTCCTTGACAGCCACCCTTCCACTGAGACCATCTCTGAGCCTTCAGCAAACAGTAGATGCATCAGAAGAAGGGACAGATACATGTGTCAGGTTTTTGCTGGCTTTTTCCTTTCTTAAGGATATAACTTTCAAATAATGTTAATCTGATGTAGATAGTTTTTCAGTCCTGCCACTTCTTTTATCCTCTTTGACATCAGTCTTCTCCAGGGGATTTTTAACTTGTTAGGCAAATGTGGAAACCACGAAACTACAAAGACACTGCCATTTTCCATGATATATGTTCGAGAAATCTACCTTTTATAAACAACCTTTATTATTATACTAGACTTTCTATATAGCAGGACACAGTAACATTGTTAATTGATGAGTGGATCTACACGTGGATCAAGTATTTTATTAGTACCTGATTTAAAACCTGCTGTATGCATAGTTACAAAATATTTGTCGAACACCAGGCTTTGCATAAAGCAAACTTTGAGCAAGATTCTGTATCAGATATAAGATTTATGACAGTGAAGCTGAGCATTTGTGGAAAGTGATGGATTTGGCAAAATGGCCTCGAAGCCTTTGACATTAAATCCTGTAAATGATCAGAAAACAAGAGAAGCATAAATACATTAGGGTATCTGACCTTGTGTTAGTTGTTTTGTGAGGTCTTTGATATTAGCAGCTTGCTTCCTTTTCTGAGTCACCAGCTCATCCCTCAGCTCTTCTACTCTGGTTTTCAGTTGGGCCACCTCCGTCTGCAGTCCTGCCCGCTCCTCCTGCAGACTCTGCACCTCTTGCTGTCTCAGTGCCTCTTCCTGTTTCAGTTGCTGTGACTGCAGAAATAATGGTGTAATATAAAAAAAAAAGAGTAATGATGCAATAACACCAATTATATAGTAGTAATATATTATGGAATGGCTTCTTGCTTTAAAAACAAAATTAAAAAGATATGTTAAGGCTTCCTCCTGAATGTCGAATAGGAAAATGTCATTTTTAATAACAACATAGCGATCCCCTGTGCGTTTTCTCAGCTCTGCTTTTACAAATGATTCAAACATTTGATTAGAAACTGTATTTCAATCTTTGTTTAATCAAACCAGGAAATGTGAGCAGACAGTGAAACCAAAACAATTTGAGAGACAAAAATGAGTTTAGTATCATTTTTTATCTTTCATCTCATCAACAAACGCATTGTGTCAGAGAAAGCATTCAGAGCACACCAACCTTGTCTTCCAGCAGCCTGTTGGTCTCCCCTAGCTTTCCTTGAAGTTCGGTGAAGTTGTTAGTTAGCTGGTCCAGCTGAGATTGTAGTGCGTTGCTCTCCGACTGAAGCTGAGCGTTCTTGCTGCTCAACTTCTCAGTGAAGCCCAGTAACTCCGCTTCACGCTCTCTGCTGCCTTGTACATCACGCTGCAGGTCAGACATTTGATTGGTCAGGCCATCCACTTCATCACGAAGCGACTGGATTTCCTGTTCGTCACTACATCCAGAAAAGAGTAAACAAATCATTAAATGGGCTCAATCACGGAAAAAAAATAATGGCAAGTTAAACATTTGATTTAACTGTCCAATATAATTAAATGTATATAGAATGCATTGCTTATTTAGGTAAGCCTTTTGTTTTGCATAAATTTTAAAATGTTTAAGGTTTCTAAACCGTGACTATCCCTTCTTTCTATTAAATCATCTTCACATGGCCATCACAGTCACACACCCACAGAGGGACCAGAGTCCCTTTCCTGCCCTCTATGCTATATCTGTCTCTGCTCTATCTTTAAATGATCTGATAAAGCAGTTGAGGAACAAAAAGAACAGGTAGTATATTACAAACTGTACATTTCTTAGCATGCGTGGTGATACAGGTGCAAAGCAAAAAAACAAAAACAAAAAACGAATTGGTCTGTCAAGTGCTGGATGGTGACATAACTCTATGACAGGAACTAAATGGATCCAAAGAAGACTAAAAATGTCAACAAATGATACTCCTATGACAGTAATGATTTTACCCATTAGAGTCTGTGAAGTGTTAGAATTCAGTCTAAGGATTTTTCTCTTAAAAACTAGTTTAATTAACTCTACGATGTGCAGTCTATTTGTAACTGCAGTCACTTTGAAATAAATAAGCATTTCCTCCTAACCTGACTCCATGAAGTCTTGACAAGCAAAGGCTGCTCAACGTGCTTGCTCATAATGAAATAACAAATGTCACTTTTTGTCCATTAAGTACAGTTAGTCCTATTAGTTTATGGTGTACTTCAATATTTGTTACTATGTAAATGTGCAATCTTTTATTTATATCTGTCAGATGCCACATATGCAAAACTGCTCTGTTTAGTGTGTGGTGGTGTCCCATCACACTTGCTGCTCCTATATGAGTGAGAGTGTGTGGCTGTACCGTTGATGCTGCTCCTGCAGTGCTGTCACCTCTTCGAGCTTTTCTCTCTGGCGGCCAATCTCCGTTTTCTGCCGGTTGATGATCTCCCTGTACTTTGTCAGCTCATCCTCCCACCGTGGACGCTCGTCCTCCAGACACTTTAACTAAAGAAGAACACAACTTTCTTGCACTGAAGACCTGGAGATATCCTGTGCTCCAATGTTCAAACACCTGTATGTCAGACAAACCTTGGTGCGTAGCGTATCAAGCTCATCCACGGCCTCTTTATAGCTCCTCTTCAGGTCTTCCAACTCTTTGGCTTTCACCCGGTGTAGCTGCCAGATGCAGTAGATTGTCCATTAGATATGTAGCCACTATTTTGTGTTTTACATTGCTTCTGTAAAAGCAAACTCTTAAAGTAAGCTGTCAAAAAATACCCAACACATTTCCTTTCTTTTTGTTTAGTCTGGTCCGGTAACTCACTCACACAAAAGTTGATTATGGAGTTCCACAGGGTTCTGTCCTGGGACCAATACTTAAAAAAAGCAATTATAAAAACTTTTCTAAGGCAATATTATTCTGCTATGCAGATCATAACCATGATAACCAGTTTATGTATGTAGCCATCCAGTTGCAAATAATTGCAATTCATCTTCCTACATAAATGCAAGGTTACTGAGTGCCATATCATGTTGCAATTAAAGTGACATCCTGCAGCAACAACGTTACTATTTGTGGAGAAATTTCTGAATTTCTCTTTCTGAGCTGATGTTCAAGCTGGATTTAATGTAAAATTATGTGCATAAAGACCGCAACAGATTTACCGAAGACAGATTTGCAATATTTGCCGATTAATTAAAGACCGCATTCAACCTCAGGCTGATACCAACCAGACTCGATCTTATTCCCATTTTGTCACTCTGAATGCGAGTGACCATAGACCTGTCACTGGTTTTCCTAATGTCACCATAGCCTTGCTTCTCATGCTTTATATTTAGAAAACGTATTATTTGGCCCTGAAAACCTCAGAAATCTAATCAGTGTACAACATTACCCTGGCCTGCAGTACTACTGTGAGGACCATGGAGTCATTTTTTACCAGGACCGATTGTTTGACTTGCAAACGAAACATGCACTTGGGGCCACACCTTCTCTCACTTTCACACTATATTCAAAATACAAAACTCTGATTCATACTGATGTTGTAGCCCATATATTTGTCTAAAAATAACATTGGACAGAACTCTGCTAATTCTCGATGTGATTTTAACAACTTAAGTGGTTTTACAAAGCAATGCAAGTCTCAGTCAAAAAAGAAAACCATATAGTTGCCGAATTTTTAATGCAGAAGCATTCCTGGGCAACCTGTGTGTGTTATATTAATCTGTTCATTAAAGCTGCTGTATTTATGCATTCCTTAGGCATAAATAGAGACAATATTGATTTGTAAACGATTAACTAACAACCTTGTCAACACAAAGTTCTTTATTTGGAGCACAGTTCTACAAGAAAGATAAGTTACTATAAAAAGGGCTTGTGCTTCAAGTGCTTTGGCACTCTTTGGCAATATTGTAGACAATGTTAAACTTAATCATCATCTCAGCCTCCTCTGATGACCTGATTGCTGCTGCCTGCTTCTGAAAGGCAGTGGGGAGAGGGGCCACTTGGGCAGTGCATTTATCGTGATATATAATGTGTATTCTGGATACACTGTACTTTTTCAGCGTTTCAATTCGAAATGTATTAGCACCAGTCACAAAGGTACCAGTATTGCCAGCCATGGTCTTTCCACACTCACCACAGTAAATGCAGTGCATCATGTTGTCAGCTTTACTGTATCTTAGCCAGGAAAACTGGTCAAGCCACTCTCTTCAAAATGTATACAGGTACACTTTCCCCCTTTTTTATGTGGCTCATCATTCGTATGTGGCTCATTATCTGATGCCGTCTCCGGACCAGTGAAATTGTTGTTGAAATAGTTTTGTGAGCTACTGGAATTTCTGGCAAAATACATTTATATTTAAAATTCAGGATTCAGGATTTAATTAATCGATATTATTCTTCAAGATAAAATAAATTTTAATCGGAAAATCGATTTTTGAAACTCACCCGTACTATTCACCTCTCTCTATCCGCCTGCACTTTCAAACGTACATACCTGTAGGCCTACAGGAATATCTGGACCACAGCCAATCAGAGAGGTCCCACCCTTGTCTATCTCTGATTGGTTTAGACCACGATATGGGCATAATGTGTATTTGTTGTTGACCACACGGAGACTTACAGAGTTGTGGAGACTTTACCAGCCATTACCAGCTACTGCAAGTCAACTTTTCCAAGAAGCTATTAGTAGTCTGTGGTAACCACGACAACACGGCAGTAATGGAGATGCTAGTAAATTTTCTACTGTTGTTTTTTTTTGCATTCATCCCTTCCCATCTAATTTTATAGCAATAAACCAATGGAAACTTTTTACTTGCATTATTTATGAGTGAGATGCATCATCACTTGAGCATAACACACATACCAAAATAAACATAGGCTTGGACCAGTTTATTCATCAGCTGAGTAGTGACATCTGCCAAAAATCAACATCCATGATAAACCCTGTCCTAGAAACTATTTCCACACAGTTTCAGTGATGGGCCTGCAATGTGCTCTGCAGTTACTGAGAAGAATAAAATCTCTGACATAAAACCAAACTGTATGAATCTCTTTAAGATCAAATTTCAGACCCCCGAAGAAAACAAAACAATTTAAACCACTTAAATCCATCAAAATGTAAATCTAAGACCATCTCATTTAAACACCGAGACATTTTAAGGACTTTCCACAAAGATAAAACAGGTTGCAGAATGAAAACAGGAGATGCGTGATGTATTCTGGGTTGTTGGTGAGATGCACAACTTCATATTGATTATTTCTAGGCCATTTATTTTTAAAGTGCATTTCCCTTTAGAGTGGGAAGCAGCGAAAAACAGGCCATTGTGTTTGGATCGAGTCCACGTTTGTGCCTGTGTGCAAGGCATGTCTGCTCGCGGAGCACGAGTGCCAGTTTGTTATCTCGTCCAAGTTAAGGCAATTACACCTCTCAAACTGAGAAAAACAGGCCAAAAACATTTTTACTAGAAGAGCTGGCATCGGCAATCAGTAAAAGGCTGAATAATGGCTTGGCGAATCACAGCGTATGCGTAATTTTGAATTATTGGCAAATCTGGCTTGCTCTTTGTTTTGTCTTCTGGTGGCTCGTCACACAGACAAAAATCAAAATTGAGTTCACAAGTATAAGTAAACCTTCACATGTCAAACAGTTATGTCACCCACTAACTATTGTTTTTGCTGTTTTGCATCAATCATTGTCCAGCACTGAACATGTGGATCTCTATATGATAAAAGTCAGTCCATCCTCACAAAAGGCAGAGCAAGATTTCCCACTTGGAAAGTCAAAGAAGCCCCACCAATCCCAACTTCACAATCCAAGATGGATGCAGTGTGAAAAAGCAGTATAACTGTAAAAAAAACCTCAGGATGACATCTCTCAAAGCCCAGACATCCAACTCTTAAGGTTAAACAAAGTGAAACAAGTTATAAATCTTTAATTTTAATGCAGTTTAAGGCACATTATCAACTAAGTGTACAAACCTAACCAATATATTTAAAGTTCCTGTTATTTTTTCAATGTAAAACAGTCCTACTACCAACCTAGTTTAACAAGTTAATCTTCAATAAAATGTTTTTTTTTCTCTTCACTCCTTTTGGTGTAATTAAAAGACTTTTTCTTATTTTTGAGTTTTCAAATATAATAAAAAGTAGGTTTATTAACTCTTGTTAACATAATCTTACAAATCTGCTGCTTACTTAGTAAAAATTCTAATGCTATAATGCAATGTAGTAAACTAGACTGAACACGCAGATTCTACGTTTTGTCTTAGTAGGGCAAAGCGGTTAATAGGATGGCTACACG
Source organism: Hemichromis elongatus (assembly GCA_015108515.1). Taxonomy (NCBI): domain Eukaryota; kingdom Metazoa; phylum Chordata; class Actinopteri; order Cichliformes; family Cichlidae; genus Hemichromis; species Hemichromis elongatus. Next base: position 16,694 of record VUQR01004664.1, read on the forward strand.
TCTCTGAGAATGTGTTGTGTATGTATATTTGATTTCACCTCTAACTGGTCTGTTTGTTCCTGCTTGTGTTTCTCCAGCTCTCCTTTCGTCTCCCTCAGTTTAGCATCAAGCTCATTGGACCTGAGTTCCTCTGATTCCTGAAAGAGAGAAGAGAGCGAAGATTTTAAAAAACAAACAGGGCAGGGGTGCAAGAGAGAAGGCAAGTACGGTGTAAAAACACAAGCTAAAAAAAGGGTCTTGTTGAAGGAAGATTTTTATAGACACGAGTAAGAGGGAATAGCTGCCAGTAATGATTTTCAATTTGTAGTTTATGTTGTAATGTTTTAATTTTAAGTCTTACTTTGTGATATGCTAATACTGTTGTCTGTGATTAAAAAAAAAAACAAAAACATAATAATCTGTCTACCACAGAGACAGAGACTAGCACGGCTCTTTGCTACCATCACAAGGTACAAATGAAAAATGCTTTTCTGCTAAAGCAGAATCAGCCGCGCTCTAGTTCAGCTGTTATTAAATAACATATTTTAAAATTCAATGAAAAGAACAATGTCGTGGCAATAGAGTCATGCAGTCTTTGTATGCAAGAGTAATAGCTGATATTGTTAAAAATGAACTTTTGTGTTGGGTTAGACCATTTATTCAAAAGCAAGCCAACTGATTGCAGTGACAGATACAAATCATGCACAAATAAACACTTATTTAAGATGATTCTGGGAAAATCTACTATTTCCATGCTCTTGAGCAATCTGTTACTTTCCCGTTTTAAATATCACAAACCTGGTATGTTCGGATCATGTCTTGGCAGTTCTTGCGGATCTGCTCCGTCTCTTCCTTCGCCTGGGCCAACTTGGATGTGGTCTCTCTCAGTTTGTCTTTAGCTTCCTGCAAATAAACAAAAATACACTTTTGTACTATAGCACTAAAACACAATTTTAAGATGCACAGAGTGATTTAAACATACCTATCAACCACACAGAAAAATCCAAGTAGCTCAACAGCTGTGACCTTCAGAACCCCTCAGAATTTTCACTATTTTTATTTCCCTTCTGTTTATAGCCTCATATTTGCTTGGAGTCAGTTCAAAAATAAAACCATTAGTTTGTAATAAGACACTCTCAAAAATAGCTATGATGTTAATGATGATTTTCCTGCAGATCCATTACTGTACCATTTTCACCCCCATTTCATTTTGCCTGTGAATCAAAAGACGCCTCTAATCATGTTTTTTTATGGCGTGTCTGCAGACAAAAATGAATATTTGTATGCTGGCGTAAGTCTTTGACAAACAACCGGTCTTTATACTGAAGGAAATTAACATCAGAAGAGAAATGCCGTTTCAATAATATGAGTAAGGCATACTCTGAAAATTGTAGCTGCATGTAGTCCAATGTATGTCATGTAAATGTGTCATTTTAATTTTTGAATAAAATTTGACTCCAGCATGCTGAGGTGCACATGCTCACTCTATAATAGCATCTAAATCCTGAGGATATGCAACAGAGGTCAAATTAAACTTGTGCACTACCTTTTTACCTTCAATGACTATTAGATTTAAATAAAAATAAATAAATATAAACACAAAAGTTACATTACCTTGTGTGCATCTGCTTCACTCTTTAACTTGTTCTGAGCCCATTTGACCTTGATGAGATGGGAGTTGATCTCCTCCTTTAGTTTGTCCACATCTCGCGTCAACCTGCCAACCTCCCCTTCCTAAGAAGGCAGTGGTACAGATAGAAAAACAAGGGCAGGTCAACAAACAGATATTTGGTTGAGAGTCAACTTTTTCTTTTTCTTTAACATTTTTGGTTTCTCACTGATAGTTGTAAAAGAGTCCTACATCGGCAAACCATCTCTATCGCCCATGTGATACTCACAGCTTCACTGAAAAACTAATATGAGGTCACTTATGTGATCTAATTTTCACTGTGAAGTGCAATGTATTCAAAGGGTGAGCTATGTCTATTTTTTATTATGTCTAGTGGCAAATTAGGCTGAATTTAAATAAATTCAAATGGATAAATAGAAAACTCTCTGTATATAACAGAGGCACTATAAAACTTTTACCTTTGCTTCATACAGCTGCTGCAGCCGGCCTTTCTCCTGAGCCAGCTGGTTTCCTCGCAGGGCCTGGCGATCCACCTCTTTGGTGGCTTCCCTCAGTTTCTTCTCCAGACCCTCTTTATCCCGCCTCAGGTCGAGGGCCTCTTTCTCACCCCGCACGTATTTCATCACCATGGCCTCCTTCTCTTGCCTGGCCTCATCACATTTTTTATTCACCTGGGGAGGTGAATAAAATATAATTTAATTTATTTTTTTTAAATTATATTAGATGTCAGTTCACACTTCAAACAGTGAGATACTCATATTGTTAGGTCCTAATACATATCACAAAAACAACTGATGTTTCTCTTGGAAACGTCTAAAAGCAGATGGCTGAGGCAGTGATTTATCAGCTACCTTACTTTGCCTCCCATAACCTGGACAAGTGACAGACAGCTGGAGAAACACATGCACCATCCCCAGATGCAGTGGCGGTAGACTTCAGGACTGTCACTGTTCATCTGTCAGCATTTTACAAATGAAGCCAACAAGCTTTCCATTTGGCAGAAAAAAAATCTGCTGCCTTATTGAATGGCAGTTTATTAGCTTATTATTTAGCAAAGGACAGTAACTCTCTCAGGATTTCATAAATCCCATATTTTTCATTTCTTACACTGATGAGGGCTTAACTGTATTTTTAAAATTATTCAGTAATTCATCTACTTACTTAAAAAAATGGTAGGAAGTGCTAATAAGGATCCAAAGCAGCCACATTCAGTCAGTGAATGCTTGATAAAAAATGTGCCATTGATGCAGCTGATGTGTGTCTGGCTAAAACAATAGTAGGACAGGCTCTGCTGATAACACAGGTAAACATCTAATGTAATGTGTTGAGGAAAAATAAAGTAATGGATGCGTTCTTCCTTAATGACATTTTCCTTTTAGAAATATTATACATTCACTCTGCAAGACCAAGCATCACCAAGGTGCGCCTGCTGTGCTGACACTTTGCTTTCCCCTCTAATCTCATACCTACATCGTTCATTCATCACACCAATGAGATACTCATGTCCCATTTCTCAGTTTCACGGACAACCGTTACTTCCTCATGCCTGATCTGTACGGTTTGCTCTAACACGCTGATGCTTTATGAAAGCAAGAGAGAGAGAGAAACTGTACAAGATGTATAAGAGATGATATTTGGCAACGGACTAGGCATTTTAACTGATCCCCTCACTCCTTACAGGTGATGGCAGTCCTTCTTTGCCTCTGTTTTTGATTTGTTGCAAGCTGGAGGACCACTCTAAATAAAATAAGCAGCAAGTGGATAAACTAGTTTGTGTGCTGCTAGGTATCCTGCAGAGGAGAACAAGGCTTCTGCCACCAACTGTAGTCTATGTTGAAGTCTGTCAACAGGACATTCCTCTGAAAGGCAGCTGATTACTCTGCTCTTTTATTTATTTTTTGCACAGTACTTGGGATGGAGTGTATTTGCACAGGAGAACCTTATAAATTGTATTATTAATTTAAGAAAGGCTGCGTACACCTTCTTTCTTGTACAAAAGCACATGGGTCCATCAACCACTGTGGAGAAACTCAAAGGAAAGAAATTATCTTTTATTTGGCACAAAGCGTCTTCAGATTAACAATACCAAACGTTTTGATCCTCAGGGGCTCCAGCTGATTAGGAGCGGGACACACTATTAGTACAAGAGAGGAATGATTCAAGAGAAGGGCTTAAAGAGAGACAACCAAGTGCAAAATCAAACCCCTACTGCTCATTGAACAGTGAAATTAAAAATTGTAAAGTGTGACAAAACTGTCAAGAGAAAAGTCCCTTCCATGGTTTGAACCAGGTGTGCAAATGGTGGGATGAAAAATGTGCTTCCCTGCGCTATTCGTTTAACAAGTGATTAAATCTGCAATAACAAGAGTTTGCCATGCAAAGACCTTGAACATTCAGCTGCTAGTTTGCCGCAAACATCTTGAAAAACAATGGGAATACAAAAATCTAAGGATTTTTGCAATTAGACTTCATTTTAACCACCAAAGAATGTGACACTGACATTTATATTTTAGAAGGCACATCTCAAACTAGAACCTAACATAGCACGAGGACGACTGTTTTATGTACTGCTATGTATCCTGCCCTGATACCCCTATACCCTATTCAGCAAATAGGGGCATTATTACACAATATAACCCTACGTAAAGTACATAAAAAAAAAAAACGCTAACTGTTGCGAATCATATGAATGACTAAGAGTGCAGAGTACTTTGTTGTGGTTTAAAATGTCTTAACTTGCTGTCTGAGATGCTTCCCCAGGTGCTGTAACATGAACTCTTGTCAGTACATTAATAACTCCAACACCATCAGCA
>VUQR01004664.1:21135-64836 GCA_015108515.1 Hemichromis elongatus
ACGTTTTTTTTTTCACCCTTTGACAGAAGAAAAAAAAAAAAAAAAAAAAGGAAACTGTGATGAACCTAGCCTACTGGCAAGACAGGGACAAGAACAGATATGCACATACCTTTAAGACTGAAGCAAAGCTAATTTGTGCTACCAGATTATCAAGGATGCAGGTGAATAATAGGTTCCAGTTGTACCTGTTCAATCCGGTAACCCGTCTCCTTCTGCATCTGCTGGAGAGCAGCTTTAGCTGACTGCTCCTGGTGAACAAGTCTATCCCGCGACTCCTTCAGTTCTTTCAGCAGCTCGTCCACCTTCGCCTCCAACTGCAAAAAACAGGAATACGCAGCGTAATCAACTTTTTAGGTAATTTTGAAGTCTGGGCCACACCTGGGATAACTTGCTAAGCAGGATGACAACTGAGACAGAAGGTGGAATAACTAAATTTAGACAGCGGGGAAAGAGGATCCCAGCTTTAACGCTAGATAAAGCCTACATCTAGACACTTATACTGTAAACATGGAAATGCTGCAGCAAAAAATAATGACGAATGCCAGACGGGAGTGTCTTTTACCTTAAATACAATCTGGTAATCTGGTTGTTTTATGGCACAGTATTTATTTTTTATTACATTTCTAAAAAGTAAACAAAATTATAAAATTACTGAAATTATTTTGGATTTTCACTGGACAAAAATGATCCAGGCATATAGTGGATGTGTGTAATAATAAAATTACTCCTACAGCCGTCTGCTAGTGCAGTGCTTAAACAAACCGTGTTACCAAGAACGTATTAACCAATTATTGTCGCTACCACAGCAACAGCAATGCTTAACTGATCCCAATGAATAGAAACGCACTTTATGTTTGTAGTTGTAGCTACATGGGTAAGCTTTGTAAGAAGCTTTTGTGATGGGAGAAACCACAAAAAAGACGGGATATTAAAAACTGCATAGAATTCACACAAATGATGATGTGCATGCCCATTGAATGCTAGCGATCAGTTCACATCACTGGGCTGTTTTCTTTGACTTCCCTGGTTACCAGTTATACACAGCTGTACTCCAATTTTAATCAAACTGATGTGTGACACTGAGGGGTAAAACTACACAGGCTTGCTTCTCCCATTTTAAACAATACAAAACAGATTCTAAATAGTTCCTTGAATGTACCCTTTTTCTCGAACTATAAAGGCACTTAGATATCCATCCCAGAAACTTAAAAGCATCAGGTGTGTCCCTGGTTTTTGTATTTCGCTTAATGCATCAGGTCACATACCATCACAGAAAAAAGCATCGCTGACCTCTAAACTTTGACAATTTGAATGGGCTTTTAACAGACTCATACCACTGAAAATCAAAACTCCACAGTATAACTTTGGTGAGGTGTGATCTGAAAATCATTTGTGCCAATTTTGGTAAAAACCACAAAAAACATGTCCTTACAAAACTCTTCGACTTTATCATATACGCCAGCACTCCAATGTGGTGCTCTGAACACAGCTTGATCCAACAAATCCAACAGAAAAACAAATGGCATCTGGTTCAAAAGGTACTTGTATGAATGTTTGAATACTGATATGTCTGACAAGAAATCAGATAAAAACACTGAAGTGGAAAACTTTCGTGGTTATGGAAAAATCATTTGGTTAATGTGCTTCCATTATCATTTTTCATAACTCTCTTGGAAAACAAAACAAAAAAAAACTTGATGACATATCCAAACAAATATGGCCTATTAGTTTGGAATATGCTTGACTTTGACCAAGTTTTCCCCCCTCATTACTTGAGTCTATGTGATAAACAGTGAATGCCACATAACCCTGAACAACATAAAAGATCATAGGGGCACACTAACCTTTGTAATGGTGGCAAAGCGCTGCTTTTCCATTTCTGTCCTCCTTTTAAGCTCATCTCTCATTTTGTCCTTCTCTGAACAGATACCCAGGATCAGCTCCTGATGTCTCTTGTTTTCCTCAAGCAACCTGTATTCACAAAAGAGCACACACAATCTCAATTCAGGTCAAGCCCATATAAAGTACTTTTTGAATCTCTTAAAGAATTTACACTGCTGCTATTAAGGCCAAGAGGGATAGGTGGACAGGAAAAATCTGTGGATTATTTTCTGTTATCAATACACAGTATAATGCTTAGGTTTTAGCATAATTATTCTCCTATGGCTGCTTTTTGAAAGTTAAAAAAATAAATGAGTAGGCTGATCCCTTCATAAAATCTCCCACTGATCCCTTTCGAAAGCCATGTACTGTTAATATGGCACTTTGAAATGACCTGCAATATAAATATGTAAAAAATACCAGCTTACTTTTGAATAGCCTTCTCCTGTTGTGCATACTTGTACTGCACACACTTCTCAAAGACTACCATGCATCCCTCCTGGTCCGCGGAGAGTCCATTGACAGGTGAGCTCCCTTTCCGATCCCTTCTATCGTCACCATGTGGCAGCTGACAAGCCAAGAGCTCAGACTCAAGCTCATCTAGCAGCGACTCTTGTGAGAGTGACCGCTGGATCTGAGAAATAAGCTTTCGGCTGCAATCAGTGTCATATGGACTTGCAGAAGAATGTGAAGGAAACAGGTTTTTGGCACTGGTTTGAGGGCTGGAAGCAAGCGAAGAGCTAAAGGTGTCAGAGTTCGGGGTAGAAGGTCCATTAGAAATACCGGAGGTTGTTGTTGAGTCTGTGGGTGAGTTTTTGGAAGAGCTATGGACAGAAGAGGATGACAGACTCTCAGCTGAACTACTATCCTCAGCAGGTAATGGCTCAGTGGGGCAATTTGTAACCAAGAGCGATGGCTGTTCATTGCTGGTAGCATCAAAAGTCAATACAGTATCTTCTGTCCCTTCAAGAACAGAAGGAGAGTTTTCTACTACATCCACAGTAGGTACTGATGCTACCAAAGTGCTACCACTCTCATTTGAAGGACTGAGTGGAGGTTTCCTGCTTTCCAATAAAACAGTTCTAGTATCAACAGGCTCCTCTTTCACATCTGGATGTTCGTGACTGCATGTTTGAGCTTCATTTTCCATCTTTGTGTCCATCTCAGCAAGTACTGTAGTCTTCACTGATTCACCATCAAGCTGAAATTCATCTTTTGCCTGACTGCAAGTTTCTGCCTCATGCACACTGTTGAGAGAGATTTCTTCCTCCTCTTCTACATTAGATGTGTTGACATTAAGGTGATTCATTTGGTGTGATGCTGTCGACAAGGACTGAACCTCTGATCCTTCCATCGTTTGTGTATCTGAAGCAGGACTGAGCTGTTCTGAGGTCCTCCTCTGGCTCAAATCTGTGAGAGAGAGGGAAAAAGCAGACTGAATAGAAGCAGATCGAACCTGTTTATTTGTTTCATTCACACCAAAACAGCTGTTCTTCCGTGAAAAACCTGAAATTCCCTGAAGTCACAGATACAGCGGTTCTGGATTACTATCATATTTTCCCTTGCTGGTTAAGCTTAAAATTTCCTCATTTTAGTTTATTATGCAACCAAAAGGAAGCCTAAACTCACAGAATTTCCCAACATACAGCTTCACTTGGTGCGACACACACAAAGGGGTGTGGACCTGGAAAAACCTGTGGTGAGATACAGCTTAAAGAGAATGGTACACACATAAGATAGGCATTTACGATTACTGCAAAGCCTGAAATTGCTTTCAAATTGCATGCATTCAGAAGTCCCACACTTAGAAACATACTGTTTAATGAATTGATTTATTTTCACTTTTTATTACACTTCCAAGGGACTCGAGCATACTCTCAAGTCAACATAAAGAATAAGAAATAACACAGCAATTGCTGAGAAAAAGACCATTTTTAATTTAAGAAAATCTGTTTGCTAGCAGATCTGCCATCCCATCCTTAGTAAACAAAGCCATCCTATCGGAGTCTGAAGCCTTAAATTACATTTTCTCTTGTTAAATAGCGATTTCTCAGCATTTACTGTGTTATTAATTACTATGATTATAATAACTGGAAGCCTTTAAGTTATTCTCCCTTTAACAATGTGTAATCGTAAAGCCCCTTCTTTGTGTCATGTCCCAAAATCCTCCTCATTTGCCCCACCTCTTTCAATACCATCTTCTAGCGGTTTCTTTATGTTATTTACACGAATACATACAATCATTAACCTCACCATTACTCTACAGTCATAAATGTGAGGATACGGTTACAAATGCGTCTTCTGTTGACGCAGTGAAAGCGCAACAGCTTTAACAGATGCAATGCAGAAGATGCTCTGGTGACAGGTGCCATGCAATAACACAGGAGTTACTGTAATGTAATGTAGGCAGTCAGTCTTATTAAAACATATCGTTAAGTGTCCGAGCTTCCTGCAAGCAGCAGGCCGATATCCCGCTTGTGTTTCCTGCCGATTAATCTACATTTCGCTTCATTTAACGTTAGCAACACCTTTGATGACTTTAGCACGCTAGCTGTTCATTTTGCCTTCACAGTGCTATGAAAACGAAAGGGAAAGAAAGACTGGCGTACCACATAGAACGCCCTGCAAGTAAAATATAGCTACTAACAATAGGTTTAACGCTAAACCACCGACTGATAAACTGTAAGCGTGCAGTTAGCCTAGAAAGCTAAGCTACACTGATAAGCCTTGTGTTGGCTCGTACAATCCAATCATCTCACGCTTGAGTTAGCGCAGCTAGCGCTAGCATCGAACATAAATATCAAAGAAAGCTTTAAAAAAGGCTGTTATAAGTTACCCACCGAGAAGGAAAAACTCATGGTGTGCTTCGAGGTGGAGACAATCGGGATAAAAATGAACTTTGAACCCCCCCTGCCTTACCAGCTGATCGCACAACAAGTCACTTTGATATGACACATCAACAAATATGGCTACTGAAAGAGAACCGATCAGACGATATAAACCAATGACGGCCCAGTGAGAAATGACGTTTGTCTGACGTAAATACAAGCTAGGCTCCAGCCCATAGACAGCCCAGCCCTGCTTACAGGTAGCTACAACACCCACGTTTATTTGCTAGAAGAATTAATAATGTGACATGTTCAGAAAGAGCGCATATGAGCACAGTAAGACCCCAGCTCTGAAGACGATGGGATGGTGTGTAAAATGTAAATGAAAACTGAGTGCAGTGATTTGCAGATCTCATAAACTGATGTATTTTATTGACAGTAGAACAAACAACATGTATTAAATGTCCAAACTTAAATTTTTTTTTACCCTTTTAAAGAAAATAAAACGTCATTTTGAATTTGATGGCATCAAAAGTACTTTTAACATGAAGCTTTGAAAAAATGCCATTTGGATGAACACATGTCGTTCTAAAAGTTTTATCTCTCTCTCTCTCTCTATATATATATACACGTTTATACATCTTTACCAAGATGATGTATGTTTTCCAAAAAGAATTTCAAATTTTGATTTGTCTGATTACAGGACAGTTTTTCAGTTTGCCTCAGTCCATTTTAAATTAGCTTTGACCCATAGAAGGTTGACCATGCTTAGAGTACAATAGGCTTCATGACACAAGAACGGCACCTTTTACTGGTGTGCTACTCTTGGTACACAGTAAGTATGGCTTAAACAACATTTGGTAATGTAATTGTTTGTAATGTAATTGTTGATAATGGTTGGCATAGTCCATGAAGACTCCTGGCTGACCTCATCTGTCAGCCTGTATATCACCACTGAAAACAAAAAGTTCCTAAAAACAAAAACAGTTCCTCTCTTGGCATCCTATCATCTGCTTTGTCTGGACCCACAAAGACAACTCCTATTGACCTTCTCTATACGGCTCCATCAGCATCCTCAAATAAAACATCTCATCTCTAGTGCTTTTTCCCAGCATTAAGCCACACAACCAAACTTCAACACTTTCAGTTCATTCATTTCAATTCAATTCAGTTTTATTGATATAGCATTAAATGACAACAACAGTTCCCTCAAGGCGCTTTATTTTGTAAAGGCCCTACAATAATACAAAGAAAACAGAGAAAACCCCCAACAATGACATGATGCCCTATAACCAAGCACTTTGGCGACAGTGAGAAGGAAAAACTTTTAACAGTATTCCTTCAATAATTGTTAACTAAACTGATAGAAGGGTGAAAGATAATATGGCAGGTCCACATTACAGTAGTATTGAGAGGATTACCGAGAGCTGATTTTAGTTTTTATTGCCTCCTTGTGAGCATTGTGACCTGTGCGACACTGATCCTACTGCGCATGAGCACCACTTTTTTTTCTTTCTTTTTCCGGGCAATCAGCACGTGCAGTGCTACGAGGTATGACATTAACTCTGTGGCATACAAGTACACTAAAACATTACGTTTATTGGATTGTTTGATAGAATAATACACTAAAGATGTGTTGATGGAGGTTTATACTCGTTTATCGTTATTTTTTTTATTAGTTTGCTAATGCTTTATTAAGTGGCTAACCTACTACTGACCTTGACTCGTAGCAGTAGTAACTGTTAGCTAGGTAAGAATGCTAAAGGCTTAAGTATAATTTCTTAATACAGTCTTTTTTTATGTAACACTGAAAGGTACTGAAATGAACCGCTCATTTTCTTCAAACTTGGTTCGACCAAACCTGCCTTTGAGGAAACCTACCTCAGTCCCAGCGGGTCTTTACGCTCAATTGCCTCCTCCAAGACACCTCACCATGTCCGGTGCTCCGGTCGTGCGCCCCCCATCTCCCGACATTGAAGGTAAAAAAAAAAAAAAAGTCCAGCTATGCTGTTGTTGACATATAAAACAGAAACTGAAAATAATGGAATTTACTAATTCTGTAAAAAATAAGTTGCTCAGGTTTTTCTTCCTTTTATTTCGCAGGTCCCATAAATTCATCAGTGAACAGGAATAATGTATGTATTTAAGTTGATGGTTTTGTCGTTTGCTAGATGTGTGTGGTGTTGATTAGGAATATGTCAAGTATATCAAAGAGAGTGCTCAAGTTGAGCACTTTGGAGACTAAGTTAGAGAGGCATGGTTGGGGCATTGGCAGAGGAGGGATAGTGGATATATTGGACTCGAAGTAATTGTGGAGGTGTAGAAAGAGGAAGACCTCAGGGGAGGTTAATGGATGCAGTGAAGAAGAACATGCAGAGGGTTGGTATGACAAAGGAGGATGCTATTGATAGGGTTAGAGTGAGACAGATGATCTGCTCTAAAAGGTGTTGCCAAAAGAAGTTGAAGACTGTTGCACAGAAATAAAAGTCAGTACCATTTTGTTTCCCTTACAGTTCTTGGGATCTGGTCCACCATCTCTGCCTATACATTTCTGCAAGTACTGCGGTCAGCAAGGTAATATGACAGTTTAATTTAGGTGTTGTGATTGTGTGGCAGCATATTTTTTTAATTAATTTATTTTTTTTATCTTTAGTGATTAGCACCTTCATTTTAGCGGTGTAGTTTTTTGTGAGCATTTTAGTACAGTCTTAAATAACGTTGTTCATTCACAGGCAATTTTCGATGCAAGCATTGCAAGAAGGTGACTTACTGCTCAGTGGCTTGTCAGACAGAAGACTGGAAGGGCCACAGACATGTGTGCAAGTCCGTTGATCCAGAGCCTGTAAAGTAAGCTTGGGCAACACTATGTGCTACTGCCTGACAGTTGATAATATTAATTAATGCTTAAATATCCATTTTGTGTTTTGCCAGCATAGAATTAAATTAGATAGAATGCCCAATAAGAAACGTGAGGTTGTTTGTTTATCTTAATCTAAAGAGGGAACCCAGTGGAAACGGCAGCTGTGCCAGCTAAAGAAGATGGAGCCAGCCTGGGGGAGCTGAAGGTAGGAAATGCTTCACTGATATTCTAATGCAAGTCAAAGTTGAAAGCTTTACATTCGCACAATTTGAAATCAAAACTAAGTTAAAGAATAGTAATCTGTTATTTTATAATTTGTATATTGAAGCGTGGTGAATCATCAAGTCTCCAGAGGGTTTATTTTAAGGACTTGCATGCAACTAAAATCATCATGGGAACAGACATCCAGGTAAAATGTATCCAGTTTGCCTCAAGCCTCAAAAGTAAAAGCTGTTTATTTTTTGTGTGTGTTTGTGTTATTAAGAATGAGTTTTTTGGATTCTTGCTGTTTTCAGGCGAGTGTTGTAGAGTTCTACAGCCCCAGCAGGTTTTTCGTTGTCCCTCAAAGCCCTGAGTTGCTGGAATCTTTGCAGAGTATCAGTACAGAGCTTCAGAGAACATACAGCAGCTCCTCAGTGACAACATATGTACCCTGTGTTGGAGAGATTTGCGCGGTTCAGTTTTCCTGTGATATGGTGAGCAGGGGCCTTCTTAAGCAAGTTCACAAGAGACACTATTTGTAATATTTACATTGGCTGTTTTTTGACTTGGCTCCCATTTGTGTGTGTTTGTGTGTCTAGATCTGGTACCGAGGCCTCGTACAGACTTTGACTCCTGACCATAAGATGGCTAACATTCTTTACATTGACTTTGGCAATGAAGAAAATGTCCCTGTGGATAGGATCAGAGCCCTGACGGCTAATATCAAGCCTTTTTGCCCATGTGTGAGTGCATATTTGCACAGGTTTTAATACATTCCCTGTGACATCCTGACATTAAATTTAGTCTTTGGCTCTTTTATTTCTAGGCAATGGAGTGTCGTATCACAGGGGTTGTGCCAGTGGTGGGGAACTGGTCAGGCGAGTGCTGCTTTGCTGTGAGACAGCTGCTGGCTGGCAGGATTGTCACAGTTAGGCTGTTGGAAACTGTTGAAGATGGTCGCATTTATGCTGTGGATATTCTGCTTTCCATGGGTAAGTTATACAAAACAGATGTACTAAAGTAAAACTCTTTAAGCCCAGCTCTCTCCTGGTCTCTTTCTTTTAGGAAAACAGTTGAGCACCTTCCTCCTTGAACACGGCTATGCAATTACATTACCAGTCAACGTCACACCAACTGAGGAAGATATTGGTAAGAGTCATTTACAACATCCTTAAGTCAGTGCAGTTTGGAGCATTCAAAATTTGATTCTGTAACCAGTTTTTTTTTCTTTTCTTCCCCAGATGCCATCATGAGCGCATCTTTGGAAAACTTCCGGTGCCTCTCTGATGGAAAAGATGACAATACCTGGGCTCAACCACCAGAGCCACTGACACAAGCAGTGGGTGATCAGCTGTCTGTTGTGATCACCCACTTCCAGTCACCCGCCGAGCTTATCGTGCAAAAGGTGGAGAATGCTGGTGAGAAGCTGTTAATGAACTATTAATGCAACTTTAATCACTCAACCTTTTTATATATCTTTAACCTGTGCTGAGACTTTGGTTTGCAGGAGTAATTCAGGATTTGCAGTTAATGCTGAGGGAACACTGCTCTCAGGTTGCAACCCCACAGAACTTTAGACCAGCTCCTGGCACAGTATGCTGTGCGCAGTTCTCAGGTATAAAATTTTAGTACCTATTAATGCAGTGTGATACTATAATTACGTATGAAAACTGTTGTACAGCAGTATGGTAGTCAACACTAGAATTGTCAAAGTGGTCTTTTTAAACACCTGACAGTGTAAAAATCAATTAATTCTGTTAAAAGTAAAACCTAATTATTATGGTCACAGCTGTTCATTCTTCTAGTAATCAGGGGTTGTTGTTCTTGTTTTTTTGTTTTGCTTTTTCACTGATTACTCTTCACCTTTGCTGCTGTTGTTGGTGTGGGATTTGGGTCAAATTGATCCCCTCAGTGGTTCCAGGTTTCAGTTTCTGGCAGTCCTAGTGTTTGACACGTTTTTACACAACATGATTTAGAGCTGCTGAATGCTGTTGAGTTAAATATTTTTATTTGAAAAATCAAATACTTTTATTATTATTTGATTTCAAAGTGTCCTGTGCCGGAAATATGTTTAACGAGCTTATACAGAAATGGCATGTTTTTAAAATAATGTAATAAATGTACTTTCCCTCATCTTCATGTTTCTCTCCAGAGGACAAGCAGTGGTACAGGGCTAAAATTCTGGCTTATTCGTCAGTGGAACGTGTCTGCGTGGGGTACCTTGATTTTGGCAACTCTGAGGAGGTCGGTTTAGGCCACCTTAGACCCATCACGTCCTCACTCTTAGCCCTACCCATGCAGGCTATTCCATGTGGTTTAGCAGGTATTATTTCCACTATGCAGTAGATTTTGAGTGCTTAGAAATTATTAAAGCATGTTAAGCTGTCAATTTAAGATGGCTCAGTTTTATGCCTAATTTTTTTCTCTTGCCCAATTTTTTACTGTCACTACTGTAATTACATTACTTAAAGTTACTTGTATACTTTGACTTAAAAACACTACATTTCTCTGGTGATGTGTTTCTTTTAACATAAGGAAATCATGCAGAAGCGCAAGTAATTAGTGTGTCCCTTGGGGGGCGGTGGTCTCCATTCCAGGGGTTCAACCTGTTGGGGAGAGCTGGTCAGAGGACTGCCTTTTGGCTCTGCAGCGAAGACTGTTAAACCGAATACTGCACATTGAAATCCAGGGTGCACATGACGGCAGGGCATTGGTGACCTTGATTGATGAGTTCAGTGATCCGCAGGCCGATATCGCTGAATTGCTGATATCCGCAGGTTACGCTGCACCTTGTGCTGTTACAACTATTAATGAGATGGCAGTTACTGCAGAGGCCCAAGGTATGATGCATCTGAAAGTAATGGATTTGTGGGTTTTTTAGTTTGTTTGAGTGTTTCCTTTTTTCTAACAGGGAGTCATCAAAACTTGCATTTATTTGATTGATGCATCTTGGGGGAAATGATGATGATGATGATGTAGAACAGAAAACCCAAAACACATTGACGTGGAGTTTTTTTTCTTGTGGTTGATATGTCATGAATTTACCTGCCATAGTCACCACTTGTTTGTAGAAAAGAGATGAATATGCAAAGCGCTTTATAATTCGATTAAATGTATATATGATGTGGCTTCTTTGGTTCTCCCAGCATGTGAGCCTCTGGTTTGGTCTTGTACTGAGCTTCCTTGCAACAGCCAGGTGGTGGCACTGATCGCCACTGTCGTGGAGAATCCAGCAGCGTTTTACTGCCGTGCTGACAATCCTACAGGTATTGTTTCTTTAGCCTAAACAGCCACCATTTTTTACCCATAGCAGCATTATCGCAGTAAATATGCTGAGCCTTTTTGTTCATAGCTAGTCGTTTTTAGATTTTAAACACAGTAAATCTATGTCATCTTATTTAGCCGCGTATTCTAGTTGGTTATCAGTCATGTAATGTAATCTGCAATATTTTTCCATATTTTAAAGAAGTAGAGTTGCATTAGCACAACCAGTGCAAGGATAAATGTTAGCAAAGGCTTGTTTTTTTTTTAGGAAATAACATGCAGATGATATTTTATATCAAGGAAATAAAAACAGAAGTGAAAAGCAAAGTAAAGATACTTTTAATGGGACCACAATAATAAATAAGCAGAAGAGAATGGATGGTAGTATGGGTCTTTATTGGCTTTGTAAGCAGAACAAACAGTATGATGAGCTGTGCAATCCCAAAATGGTGTTTTCAATCAAACAAAAAATGCAGAACAATACTGCTAATATAATGCCAGTAATTAAGCTATAAATATCAAGTATGGAGAGAGTAACAGTGTGAGTCAGAGGATGTGTTTATCAGTGCATGCAAGTGTTATCTGTGTGTGTGTTTGTCAGACCACCAGCGCCTGAAAGAGCTGGGGGTTCAGTTAAAGCAGCATTGTGAGGCTAATGCGTCACCTTTCGAGCCCAAGGTGGGAGAGCCCTGTTGCGCCTTGGTACCTGGTAAGACCATCTGCTGTACCACTGACTTTATAAATGTCATCAGCTCAGCAGCAGATTGCTAAAACATGACACAAACCACACTTAGCTGTCAGTTAAAGGTTCATTGATGTTTTATAGAAAGTCCAAATATGACGATTGGGATTCTGATCACAGTTTACGCTTTTTTCTCTTTTTTTTCTCACACTGTCGTCTAAATCCTGCATAATGAATCTTGTCTTTTTTTTTGTTTGGGGCATTTATAGAATATTTTGTGTTATTTGTTCCCCAGAGAATGGAGAATGGAGTCGTGCTATGGTGAAGGGGCTGTCTGATGACAAGGTAGCAGTGAACTTTGTGGACTATGGGTACAGCTTGACAGTTGAAAAGGGCCAGCTTCGATCCATTACAGCCCAGCTACTGTCTCTACCCTTCCTGGCAGTTCGCTGCTGGCTAACAGGTAGTGTGTGTGGGTGTTTCACAGTATGAAGCATATTTAAGCAGTCTTGTCTTGTATTTTATTGAGGCCATGTGAGAAAATGTCATATATTTTGGCACATTCACCAAGAGACTGCATTATAGCTCTGGTACTGTGTGAAAGTCAGGCTGAATGTTTGTTCACATTTGAATAAAAAAAATACAAAAATTTAAAAGGGTAGATTATACTGAGTGGTGTGTGTTTGTTTTTTTAGGCGTGGAGCCTCTTGGATCAGAGTGGAGCAGTGAAGCTGTGTTGTGGTTCCAGACTCAGGTGTATGGTGAGCAGCTCTCTGCACGTGTCCTCTCTGTCACCAAACAGGGCTATGGTGTGGAACTGGAGAGCAGAGGCATAAATGTGGCAGCTGCCTTAATTTCTGAGCAACTAGCCAAAGTTCCCGGAGAGACCTCCAGAGAAACGCATGCAAAGACAGGCTCTGCAACCAAAGAAAGTGTGAAGAAAAATGAGCAAGGTCCTTTACAAACCCAAGTCTCCAGTCAGACAGAAGGTCATTTTAAAGAGATACCACCTGAAGGACTGACTGCAGTGTCCACAGAAGGTCAGCCAAAGTGTTGGAAGTCCTCAAGATGCTGGTGGTGATTTAGGAGGCGTATTTATAATGTTACATTCTGGTTTCAGTGCCATCTTTTCCAGTTGAATGGAAGACTGTTGAACTGCCACTCAAGGATACCTTTCAGCCTGTTTTTGCAGCCATCATTAATCCTTCCATCTTTTATCTGCTTGGTCCCACCCAAGGTCAAATTCCCGTACTCTCTTATAAAACATATGTACATCACATAGAAGTCGCTGTATCTTATCCAATCGCTCTCTGTGCTCATGTTTGTTTGGTTTGTTTGTTTTTTTTGTGTAGTGGATCAGCAGAAGCTTCAGGAGGTGATGGTGGAGCTGACTGTCTACTGCAACAGCCAGGCCACCTTACCCACAGCCGTAAAGGGCAAACCAACACCTGGGGCCGCTTGTTGTGCTCAGTTCTCAGGTGAGTGAAAACACCGTCTGAGTAAATACTCTGTCAGCACGGAGGTCCATAGAGAAACTTAAACTTGCTGCCTGTTACAGCATTTTACAGTCACGTTTTGCTTAATGTTTATTTATTTCTAAGTAAATAAAGAGTAAATGGTTTTGCACAGCTATGCGTGGTCAATACTTACCTAATGCCCCCTTTACCAAGAGTCATAGTTCCTAAATGCTTTTATGGATAGGTTAGAGTTTTACAGTTATTTTTGCAAGATCCTCAGACCCTCTCAGGCTCTCATAAATATTTATGAAGGTCCTCTGCAATCAGACGAGTGATTTGATTTGCTTTTCTGGCGATTCTACAAGCAGTTTTCTATGAAAGTGCTCTTTGGCAATTTGACCTCTGCTGTTACTTCTTAAATTTGAAAACACTGCTGACCTCCTATAGCCTTCTGCTGCTTTTAGGCATCAGTTATTTTAATTTTAGTCAGTTGCTTTAGAGTGTTAACGAGCTGCTTAGTGCCGCTGTGACTGCTTATTTTTGAATAAAGTTTGAGGAGTAATTTTAAACCCGTGATAGCTTTGTCTGAGACCTCGACGAAATTTATAAGAGCCAAAATTTCTTGGAAACCTTTTTAGGGTATTTGGGTTTAGTACAAAAATAATACACAAACCTTAATTAAAATGTTGCAAAGACTCTTTTCTAGCTTCATTTCTTTGGGAGATCAGTTTCTTCTTCGCCCCCACGTGCAGAGTAAAACCTTTTGACCCAACATCTGTGTGCCCCTGCCTACACATCTGCTGAAGTGAAGCAGTGTCTAATCTTAAACAGTATCCTCTTTGTCCTGAAGATTCCCTGAAACTTGTCTATGAACTAAAATTGACTCAAGTTGTTTTTTCTAACTACTTTGTATTTCTATTTTATTTATTTTTTTCAGTTTAATTTTGGGGTTGTTTCAAGTGTGCAGTTTTGTTTGTTTTTTTTAAGTTTGTTTTTTTTGTCACCTAGTTTTGACTTTTGGGGTGACTGTAACCCTGCTATACACACAAAGTGAGCAGCACTAGTTCACCATTTGCAGTAACTGCTTCTAGCCACAAGAGTCATAAAAGTTAATGCATGAAACTTGAAGGTTAGTCCTGAATAAGATGTTCGCAGATAATCTAATTAAGAATAGCTGAGATGTTCCACTCATCCTATTGGTGTATATCCAGTTTGCGTTGCCGGCGGTCTGCTCTGGAAACCCCACCTGCAAATCTTGCTCTTGCAGAGCTAAGCTGGTAATTCCATGTCTTCTAGTAGGTATAATTACACCGCTTGTGTAGCGTTAAACACAGTATACACAGAGTAGGCTTTAGCTGGGGTTACATTCCACGGTTCAGTTTACTGCAGGGTCTGTTTTCATTGAGCTTTTAGTGCTTGTAAGGTTAGAGGAGTTGTATATGTTTGTCTCATGAGGATAAATGTAATATTTCATTCAATGCTGAGTAGTTTGACATTTTTTTCTAAATTGTGTTGAAGTCCTGTGACTACAAAACAAAATGTAGAATTGGACTTCTGTTTTTTCCAGCTGACAATAACTGGTACCGTGCAGTCATCCTAGAAGTTGCTGAGAAAGAGGTGAGTGTCCTCTATGCAGACTATGGCAACAGTGAGAAGGTACCATTCTCCCAAATCTTGCCCATCCCCATCAACCTGCTGGAGCTTCCCTTTAAGATCACTCGCTGCACCCTCACTGGTAAGGCAGCACAAGTATTCTTGTCGTTCTTCTGGGCTTTGTTAGTTTACTGATTCGTGTCCCATTACCTCATGTTTGTTGATAGATAAGGAGAACTTTCCAGCAGAGTGGTCTCAGGAAGTGCAGCTGATGTTTCAAAACGTGGTCTTGGATGGGGTCCTTGCCACAGTCCAGCACTTTGATGGCTCTGCTAACGTGCTGTCACTCACCCTGCCCGCTGAGAAGGGCGGAGAACACGTCACTGACATGATCTCAGAAGCATTACGTGCCCAGAGGAAAGGTAACCCTTGCACAACCTCGACCCAGAAGATTGACAAAACTGGCAGCAGCACATCTGTCAACACTGCAGCCGCACCAGACGGGTCTAAGCCCAAATTGGTACCCGAAAACCAAAAAGAGCTGACGAGCACCACGGAGCTGGCAAATACTCTGGATGCAATATCCCAGCATCCTGAAGTGAATACGAATATTTCTGCTGGAGCAGCCTGTGGTTAGTAATAAGTTTGTGATTGTAGGATTAAGTTACAGGTTTCTTTTTAGTGTAAAGAGAACTGAACAGCATATCCAAAATGATGCCATATTTTGAATATGCAGTATTTTACTTTGCTTAAGTGTATTTAAGTTGGTTAAAAGATGTGCATCAAGTATTTAATTGATAACAGGACTGTCTCATGTTGTTTTTTGTTGTTCAGGAGGACCAGTGAAGGAGATAACTGAGCAAATAAAGCCACTATTCCAAAATACTTCCAACAATAATGGTGTGCATGTTTTAGATTAGGAACTGAACCATTCTCACCTGAACTGACATGCTTTGAATTTCTTTGCACATGAGGTTTTGTTGTGCGATGATTAAATTTGACTTAACGTGATTCTCTTGACACTCTCGTTCAAATCCTAGCTCTTCAGACCTCGAGCTGCTGCTGTCTGAGCCTGAAGGCCAAGGTCAGAGTTGATCTCATAGTTTTAACATTTAAAAAAACCCTAAAATTGCAATATTTTATACACGCTTCTGTTATACTGCAAAAAGATTTTGTTTTTCTCTAAAATTAAATGCAAATTAGTGACTGCTTTATCTGCTCTTCGCTTCCACAGATCGATAAGCTGGAAGAGCTGATGAAGCTGCAGCTTTCGATGATTGAGATGTTTGTTCGACAGAACAAATAGGATTCAGCAATGTTGTTCTTCATGTTTTTGAAATTGAGGTTGTTTTTTTTCCCAGATTGTTTCTCCCAAACTGAATCTGGTCTCCAGCTTGTATTTGCTTTCTCTGTATTTCAGAAGTCTCTTTGTACCTTTTAATTTTGTGCACTTATCTGTGACTTTCTACTCTTTTTCTTATGTTTTTAATGTTTGGTTAAGCTGAAGTTATTTGTTTGTTTTTCCTCTAAGAAAATGCAGAAATGTCAACAAGAGATGTTCAGCTCTCATTATCTTTGTGTGTCTCCTGTAAGTGTTGTGGCCCATGCTGTGCTGCCATCTGTTTCTTTATTCAGTCCTAATAACCTGTTCAGGTGAGGTGTTCACTGACTCATTTCTGTTCTGACATGTTTGAGTTTTACATAAAACTTGTGGAAAAAGACAATACAGCAATGTTTGTGTTCTTTTGAGCTGGTGTATTATTTAAGCTTTCTATACAGTAAACCAATGAGAAAACGTTGAACTTTATTGCCTTTATAGTTTCATGTGTCTTAAGTGGTGCCAGGATGTAAAACTCTCTAGGCCACTCCCTGTTTTCGTACCTGTTGGAGATGGGAGGTCTCCATATAAAGTCCTCATCTGTGCAGATACCTCAGGGATAGGCATGTCGGGTAGGTGGGGTCACAGCTCCCTCTTTGGTCGGAGGCAAAGCATCTCATTAAATCAGATCAGTGCGGAAACAAGGGTGGTGTTAGGAGGACGGAGAGGACGCGCTTCAGCTTAAAGGAGACAAACTGCGGGCGGCGAGGAGACGATTTATCGGTGCGTGGGTTTGGATGTGCTGGTGACGCGTGGCTTTCTGTAGCAGTTTAGTAAGTTTGCTGTTTGACCTCAAGTTTACAAGTTATTGTATAATATACAATGATTTAACGTAACCTAAAGGATTTCCTTAAAAAGATTATCACTTTGGAGATGCGTACTGACGAGACCTGTCTTTCTATTTTTACTGTAGTGTTAGCTCGCCAGGACCTTGTACCTGACGTTAAACCTGCCCTACGCAGGACAGTGACCAGGTGTGGACAGACTTCACTGGAGAGTCAGGCCAATAGGAAAAACGAACACATTTAACCCACCACTGTAAACTCTGCTAACGTTAAATAGTGTTAATAATTTAGCTTTAGGTTTTAGGCCGGGTGAGTATACACGCCGGTAACTTTGTAAGCTACACCTGTTTAACTGCCCCTTAACACAAATATCTAAGGAGCCAATCACAGCTCAGTGTATTTCGACATGTTGAAGTGGTCAAAGCAACCTGCTGAAGTCAAACCCAGCACCACAACCTGTTGATCAGCTTACATCTTCCTGCACAATGTTTACAGAGAATGAACCTAATGGTGCTCGACTGCTTCAAGCTTATACGAAAGCAACAGTAACTCAGGTAGCCACTTGTTACAGCGAAGGTATGCACAATGCTACACAATAAATCTTGAAGGGGACTGAGGCAGTTATGGAAGCAATAAAAGCTTTGAAATGATTGGAAGACTAGAGTAAATAACCAGTTGTTAAAACCAAGGTATGCAGAAGAGCATCTCTTGGTCACAGCAGCAGAAGATCACACTGGGTGTTGCTCCTTTAAGAAGAAGAAAGAATCTAGCTACTATCTCTACATGGTCATGAAAATTGGACAACACAAGACTGGAAAAATGTTGTCTTGACTGATAAGTTAAATTTTTTCTGTGATGTTTGGAAAGGTCAGCATTTAAATGATGATATGAACGAATGGGTCCTTCCTGCCTCGTGTTATAGGTTCAAGCTGCTGTTGGTGTGATGATGTTGGGGATATTTTCTTGATGCACTTTGGACCCCTTGGTACAAACTGAGCATCATTTAAATGAAGCTGCCTACCTGAGTATTGTTGTTGACCATGTATTTATGGCCCCAGTGTACCAGTCTTCTGATGGCTTCTTCCAGCAGGATAACAAGTCATGCCACAAAGCTCATACTACTCAAACTGGTTTCTCACAGTCACCATATCTCTATCCAGTAGAACACCGTTGGGATTTGGAGATATGTATCCGACAAATCAGCACATTGCAGAATCTATGCCACGAAGAATTAAGTAAGTTAGGGGCTCCGACTAGAAACTGGCAAGGTGTACCTAATAATCTGCCTGTTCAGTGTGTGTATCAAAAAAAAAAAAACTCTCAATGACACACAATATAAAAAGATGAAATGAGTTCTTTTGGATTTAACTGCAAAATATTCTAAGCAATAATCTTATTTAGCTTGATTAACTGAGAACTGAGGAAAGGCTGCCTCAAAAGCCCATCGGAGACTGCATCCTCTGCGTGTCTGTGTGTGGTTTCCGACTTGTTAGAGCAACACATAACTGCAGTGGGTACATACCAAAGCATTTTGTGGCTTTTAATCAGCTGCCGTGCTGCACAGTTTCCACATTTGCTCTCTGCTGTTTTTAAAGCAGCTGTTTCAGGTGAGTCCCCCTGAAATGATTTACAGTGTCAGGATGTTTCTTAAAGTAACACACTCACTCCCAAGTACAGCTTACGAGATCTCTGGCGTTTGTATGAAGCTTGTTCAAAAACAAGTGCTCCTTTCTAATTATACAGCATGAAGGCACTTTCCCACCAAGCAAACAGTTTGGTGGGAAAGCTTGACTTGGCCCTTCCTCTTCCTCGATTATTTTACCACAGAAAGTGAGAGCTAATATCTTATGGGTTAATCATCCCATTCCCATAAGACATATAAAAAACATAAGGTTAGGAGAGTGTAGCGCTTTAATTAGCATTTCCCTCCCCTGACAGGCTGATCTGTGCAGTTTTGCCCGTTTAGCTGGAACCACTATTCCAGTACAGACAGCTAAGAAGCTATTCACTGGCAGAGAGACTCAGGGAGGGACCCACAGGAATGCTTGTGAAGAAGAAGCCAATTTTGAGACAGGTGTGTGCACTACACACATATTTACTGTAAAAGTGTCTTTTATATGCCGGCATGGTCGGCTGCTTCCCCGTGCAAGCATGAGTGCCCTAAGCTGCACCCCCCGTGGAAGTAATGAAATCTGTTGTCAGCAAGACGTACCAGCGAGTGCACAAAATGAGCATCAATAGCCTTTTCTTGATGTTTATCAGCACGGGCCTTCTCAGACAGCCACATCATGTCAGCTCTGCAGATCTGTATCACAGACACACAGACTCCTCTTAAAGAGAGGCTCCATCCTGCACACAATCATATCCCTGTCTCAGGAATACACACAGCTTTACCTGTGCGCAGGGTTTCTCTGGTCCATCTATACATATATACACATATTTTTGTACACCTATCTTTGTGGGGACCTGTCACTTACATAATACATGACACGTGCTTTACACATGCCTCAGAGGATATAACATTAACTTACATTTAGTTGTGGAAATGTACGCTAACTGCCGCGTGCATAACCCCTAACTTTTGCTGATCTTAAAGCAGTCACTGCCTTTAAGAAGTCTTGCTTTTTGTCCCTGTAAGGAAGGAATGCCCATATAAGGTTACTTTGTAGGGAGATATTAGTCTCTATTATATGCATACGTATTGGACCACACACTACCTTTTCAGCCACAGGAAGGATATTAAAGCCCTACTTATCAGCAGCCGGGGTTAATCAGACTTCACATGCATCCCCCTTAACATTGTATGTGTATCCAACAGGAAAAACATGTAACTGTCATTATAATCTAGTGGCTAACCTGAGGTCAGTTTGTAAGCTCACTTAACAGTTTGCATGTGTAATCAAATCATAATCTCAAGGCCAGTGGGTTTGTAGATAGCCGTGGGGCCACGTCAGTAGGGCTGGAGCATCTGACTTTAGAAATAAAATCCTTTTGTAACGGTAAGCCATATTTCTGGCATCCCAGTCCCTGGGTGAACACGCTGTGGTGAACACGGATTACACTCTTAAACACACACATATTTACATTGTTTAGCTTGTATCTTACACACATTCCTGTTGGAACTCCTCACCACACACACGTCCACATCCTGCTTGAAGAGCTTCATTTGCAATGTATTGTAATCTTTTTAACCCAGACAAAACACTAATATGCTGGTATCAAGACGCCTTTGTTAAGTGAATTACATTCACTGGCCACTTTATTCAATACACTTGGCTAGTGTTGGCTTTGAGCCACTTTAATAAATGTGCAGCAATTGCTGGATGCAGTTGCTTCACATTTTTTAGCTTTCCATCCACGATGTGAATCTCTCCTTCTGTCACATCCCAAAGATTCTTTTCTGAATTAAGAGCTGGTGACTCTGGAGGCCAGTTGAGTACAGTTTAGTGCATTGAGTATTCTTATATTCAAGGATCCAGTTTGATCTGAGCTTTGTGACATGAGGACACTGTGGTCTTAAGCGATGGACATAGTCAGCAACAATATTCCGGTAGCTTGTGGCTTTTAAACGATGCTCAGTTGTCCTGTCCTGTCTCTCACAATGGCACATACTTATGATCGACACAATAGTAGAGCTTATGGCACGTTTTTGCTTATTACACTGTAAAATTATTATTAGTAATAAAATGATTAAATTTAGTTTGTTTTTATTTATGACACGAGACACACCAGTGTCCAGTAAAAAGAGAAGTAGAAGAGGGTTTGAAAGTGCAGCAATGCTTTCAGGAAGCAAATCTGCACAGGACACTGCCGGCTGCTGCCAAAACTGATATTGCTGTTACAAACATTTCAAATTGAAATAATTAAATAATTTTTTTTTGGCATGTACATGAATATCTGAAGAAATGTATCAGATTCTGATTTAATCTAATTACTAAAATAGCATTTTGTGGTTTGTTGCCCGAGGGCAACATGATGCCGTTAGGCCATTTTTCCCAGGGTAATAATGCGAAAGCAGAGCTTCTAAATTATGAGTATAGGATCATTCGCCCACTGAGAATGGTGAACTTGATGAGAGTAAAAGTAGACCCCTGAATTAGGTTTAAGGAAAAATTATTAAGGCATAGTATTAGGATATTTTAAAAGTTTGCACAATCACCCTGGTGTTTCTCCATGGACACTGGAACTAATCTAGTTTCCCTTTGTTCAGTTCTCTTCGAAAGGCCAAAGCTCAACCACTTAACCACACTACGAAAATATGGTAACAGTGCAGTCAGTCTTGTGTTACTTACCCCCTGGCACTCCTGATCAGAATGTAGTTGTGCCCTGTTGCTAATGTCTTTTTCATTTTTACTTGGTAGGGTTACACAGACAGTTTATTTCACCTTGGGAATAACAGACAGAAGGCTTTCACTTGTGAACAAGAAAAAAAAACAAACATATATGTGCATTTTAGTTTTATTTTACTTTGTATTCTGGCTAAGTGTCCCTTTTGTTGTCGTTCCAGGCGTCCCGAGATGAACCTTCGTATCTGCCTCTCCTCCCTCTTAACTGTGCTGCTTCTTCAAGGTCGGTTTATTGATTTTATTACTGTTTTGCCTTCTGTGTCTCAGAGCCATTAGTGGGAGGAGTGTTTTAAGTACTATTTTGGAATACCTTAAATCTGCTTGCGCATTATGGATGCTTTGTAAATAAAAGTCAGTGGATGCAGCGCTGTGTCAGGGTTAGTTTTGGAAATAAATACTAATATTAGGTGTGTATTGATGGTTATGGTTTTTTTAATGTCCTTGCAAATATAGTGTTGAAAGTGTTCATTGTGTCGGTGCTTGTGAGAACATTTAAGGCCTAAGTTTATGCCCTGCTTGATGGAAAACGTGTGGTGAATCACTGAAGCGCCTCTGGACCACCTGAGATTCCTTACAAGACATTTTACAGCTTTAATCTGTCAAGTCTCGACCACTGAAGCATTCTTCTCATCAAAGTGCTTTTCTGCTGCTTGTTTTGCGAAGCTAACTTTGCATCTCTTCCATAGCATTGTTCCCGTGGACCAGAGTCCATCGCTATTTGCCTGAGGGAAAGGGCAGGAGTCGCGGGGCAATATAATCCTTGAATTGTTTTCAAAAATGACAGCTTTAGCCCCATCCTAACTATTTATTATAGGTCATTTTAAGACTTTGAACTTGAGCACACCAGACTGTCTTACCCTGTCAAGAGGCGACACGCTGACAACACAGATAACATGTTTCGGTGCAAGGTATCCGTGTAATCCAGCCTGTCAAATTGAATTCCACAGATAGCGGCAAGCTAATCCTAGTTATTTTTTTGATTTCAGGGAGATATTGTGTTTATCTCCCAGACTGCAGTGGGATTGACGCCAATTGACAGCAACCCTTCAGCTGCAGGGTTTACATTTATTTTCTTGTTCCTGATTTTTCAGCTAAATCTTATTTCACACACATTAAAGATACAGTCATTTTGCTAGAGTCGCTTGGCAGAAGAGATAGATGTTTTGTTCAGAGCGCGGTGGGCCCCACACTGAAAATGCCGCTTGCCAAGAACCTAAACTTCCACTGTCAGGAGTACTTTGGGGCTGCAGCGTTGTTGGAATTCGAGGCGGCTGAAAGGGTCAGGATTGTAAAGAGGTTGGAGAGCAGAGGTCTGGTTTGCAGGCGGTAGGTTTCTTTAATGATTAGTGTTGTGCTTCATGTTTCATAACCTGATGAAGGCCTTTGCTCCTATGAATAAATGGTTGAGGAAAAAAGAAACTCTTTCAGAAAAAGTCACCAGCTTTAAAACATTTTTTAGTTGTGCACAAAATTTATTGGTTTTATTTTTTATATCTTACACACTTTATTATTTTTTTTACAGCCATCTATGTATTGGGTTGACATATCTTTTGCTAAATGCATGTTGCATTTCACCATTAATCATCCGCGGTAGCCTGCAAAGAAATCAAATGTAAACAAAGGTTGTGAAAAATAATAACAGCACTGACACCCTGATTATAGCTGGTTCCCTTTTTCCTCTTGAAGAACGGTATCCTCCGCAAACTAGTACATCCTCATGTTGTGTTATATTGCACTTTATGCCGTGGCTTTGGTAAATGGACTAATTCTTATACAGCACTTTTCTACCCTTCTTCTTGAGCATTCAGTGCGCTTTATACAACATGCCTCATTCATACAAGTTCTTTCTATCTAACATTTATGCACATTTATTTATCTGAAAGCAACTTGGAGTTCAGTGTTTTGCACAAGGATACTTTTGTAATGCAGGCTGGAGCGGCCAGGGATCAAACCACCAACCTTCCAATTAGTGGATTACTATCCTCCTCTCTGCTCTCCCCTTTGCTAATCTAACAAAGTTTTTAAAAAAGCCCGAAAAATCATGTCTAAAAGGGGAAAAAATCAATGTCAGCCAGTATTTTTCCTCCTTGCCTCTTACCAGACAACATCAGTGACAGAAATATGAGTGCAGAATATGAGGACAAAGCCAATGTCGGCACTAAATAATCCCATTAAACTTTTGTACATGCAACCTTTCTTTGATGTTTTCGGTTGTACTTTATCGTTCGGCTCTTTTGACTTTTTATCGCCTGTTTTAGCTGATGTGCAGGCACTAAATCAGCATGACGCGGACAGCCTGAAGCATTACAGCGAAGCTGACGGAGGACAAACTGACACTTTCTTTCTGACTGAAAAGAAGCACTGTGGTATTCGGAGTGAGGAAAAGCGCGTTTGTAAAATCACTCAAGTGCTCCCTCCTCTGTGCCGAACAAATGCCTCTGTCGGACAAAAAGCCATGTTCACACGAAAACACGTCCTTGCTCTCCTCTGAGCCGTACGTGTGCCTGAATAGAGGAGCGTCCTTTGACTGAATGGAGCGAAAGAATGGTTTTCTTCACTTGTCTGCTCACATTAGCTTGAAATACTCAATTATCCATTAGAGAAGGGGTCATGTGGGAGTCTATATTGGCTTTAGGGAAAGCATCCAATTTATTGGTTATTTTACTTTTCTGACGGCTCTATAGGACATGTCTGAACAAGGGTGAATAAATACTGTTAATGTGAAGTAGAGTCATGGTCTACAGGTCAGAGCATAGATTTCTACGCGGAGTATTTTGTGAATCTGAAACTGATGAAAAAGTGTGACTATTAATGGGAGCTGGTGGGGATCCAACAAAAACTAAGACCTAAACAAATTAAAATTGCGGTGATAATTTTGCAAACCCTCAGATTTATGAGTGGAGATCTGATTGTTTGTTTTAAGCTTGAATATGTTCTTTTAGATTACAGTAGTCTAGACGCATCTAGTTAAATGTGTAATAAGCCACGTTTCAGCTATTTCTAATTGATTCCAAGTTATTTTGGCCTCGCTCTCGTAGGTTAGTGCATCATATGTAAAGTTACTGTGACTGTAGGTGAATAAATAAAGACTGAATAAATATCTTACTGCTCTCTGTGTTGTTGGTGCCTGCTAGTTCAACAGGGCAGCTCTGTGCAGGAGATTCAAACCAGCCATGAGAACATTGTGAAAATCAACTCTGCAGGAGAAAGTGAGTACCTTACCAAACCTACCTTTACAAAATGGTTAACACATAAAACGCACAGTCATGTGAAAAAAGAAGTTTTCACCAAGGTCTTTGCAGTCCTGTGAAAGTTCACCCTCACTGCTTCCATAGGTAAGTAGCAGCCAGGCACCTCTGTAAAAGCAGCAGTGCCACAATCAACCCGGGAGTTGATGCCCAGAAAATTCACCCCGAGATCCAACTGTGCAATGCTTGTAGAAACTGCATAAAATCAGAGAACTAGATCTCACGTTAAATGTTAAAGTTCATGATAATATAATGGTAAATGGCCTGTATTTGTATAGTGCTTTTACTAGTCCCTAAGGACCCCAAAGTACTTTACACTATCCAGTCATTCACACACTGGTGATGGCAAGCTACATTGTAGCCACAGCTGCCCTGGGGCGCACTGACAGAGGCGAGGCTGGCGCCACCGGGCCCTCTGACCACCACCAGTAGGCAACGTCTCTTCCAAGGACACAACGACCGAGACTGTCAGAGTTGGGGCTTGAATCGGCAACCTTCCGATTACAAGACGAACTGCCAACTCTTTGAGCCACGATCACCCGATAATGTGTTGTCTTTTTGGAAGGGTTGATCGAAATATGGTGCCTGTCATGACAGCACAGCTTAGGTTTGCATCTTAACAAATCAGAAAACTTGTGAAACAATGTCCGTTAGACAGATGAGACGGAAGTGGAGATGTTTGGTCATAATGCACAATCCCACATTTGGTGAAAAGCCAGACACAGCATGCCATCACAGACAACTCTTGCTGCATGTCAAAGTCAGAGGTGGAGGGGTGATGATTTAGGATTGTTTTG
This sequence comes from Hemichromis elongatus, assembly GCA_015108515.1. Taxonomy (NCBI): domain Eukaryota; kingdom Metazoa; phylum Chordata; class Actinopteri; order Cichliformes; family Cichlidae; genus Hemichromis; species Hemichromis elongatus. The sequence continues at coordinate 46,456 of VUQR01004664.1, forward strand.
CAGCTTCTTTGTAGTCACTGACTCAACCATGAGTCCGTGACTCAAAGTATTCGGTCAAATGTGAGGCCATCTGTCCAACAGGTAATGCTCGGTCCAAATTGGGTCATGCAGCAGGATGATGATCAATAGAACAGCAGCAAATCTACAACAGAATGGCTGAAAAACAAGAGACACTGCAATGGCCCAGACAAACCCTCAAGCTGTGAATGAGCAAATAAGCAAATTTTAATGAACTGAAGCCACACTGTGAACAACAATGAGCCAAAAATACTTCCATGATGACGTCAAACAGTCTTACAAAACAATTACTTCAAGTTATTGCTGCTAAAGGTAGTTTTACAATCTACCGAATGATGGGGTGTGCTTTTTCACATGAGTGTTGGTGGTAGGAAGTGTTGTGACATGCTAGGCCATGCTGTCAACCTGCATGCCTGTAATTGGATGTAAGTCAGCTGAGCGGCACACAGTAAATGAGCCAGAGATCCTAAATCAGAGATGGATAACAAATTGTGAGTCAGAAATGTGTAGAAGTTGGTGTTCTGTGTCCGTGGTGGATGGGACTTTTGTATAAGCAGATGACTTAAATGACAGACAGATGGCACACACTGCATGTATGATGTGCCCCTAATGGCTCTTTTCATAATCAGCTGAATAATCACATGACAGCTAATGCACCCAGCAAGTACAAACGGGTATGAAAGACAGAGAACGCTTTTTGCTTGGTAGTAGTTTAATGTGTGAAAGGGAAAATAAAATAAAATAAAATGAGCTTTGGCATGCAGAGTTTGTTTTCTCTTATTATGACTAGATACTATTTTTGTCCGCAACGGTCCATTTGATACCCAGCCAGGAAAACCAATATAATGCAGGAATGTGGTGAAGCTAGAATGAGACTGGACCTATTGACCCATCTTTGTCTGAACACCCAGCGTGACTTATTCTGTGTGTGTTTGCTTTAATGGGAAGTGATGCAGTGCTCAGCAGCCATGGATATTCTCTTCCTCATGGATGGTTCCTACAGCGTTGGGAAAGGCAGCTTCGAGAGGTCCAAACACTACGCGATCAAGCTCTGTCAAGCACTAGACGTTGGACCAGATAAGGTTTGCGTTTTTCTCTGTCTCTCTCCGTATTCGCGTCCTGTCAATCAGCGCTCTTGTAATTTCTCCCTCTGCAGGTGCGAGTTGGTTTAATTCAGTTCGGCTCAACTCCCCGGCTTGAGTTTTCCCTGGACTCATACTCCACCAAGCAGGAGCTGAAGGAGCAGATGAAGAGCATTTCTTACAGGTGTGTCTCTCCTGCCATCTGAGCACGAGTAGTTCAATATGTAAACTCAACCCTTTAACTTAAGGTTCTTGTTGTATATTAATGAGTTATGACTACGATGGATCCGGGACATAAATGAAAGCTTTAAAGAAATGTGGAAAATGAGAGTTCCTGTGGTCTAAACAGGTTCTCTGTGACACCCATTATGAAATTAACTGTTTTTAATCATCTTAGCTCACTGGAGAAGCAGGCAACTTCATTTTAAGATTTTAATTAGCAAGCAACACTTCTAAGGATGGAGTCAAAACATTTGTGGCTCACAGCTTTCTTTGATTTGGAAAACCGAGTGCCTGCACTGGCAGGCGTCCTCTTTATTTTTTCTTCTAGCTTTTCCATTGTTATCAACTAGCCTGGAAGTGCAAGATGCTGTGAGTGCTGACTGAGATTACGAAACTCTATGTGTGTATTATATTTGCCAAAGCAGATTTAGTAGTTCATCTATTTTGACAGCTGAAAAAAGACCTAGTGCTAACAAAAAAGGATGTGCCTGTTGGAGGCGTTACTTTTTCTATGTTTTTAAAACCAGCCTGTCATGTTTAAAAAAATAATCCAAGAGTAAATGAACAAAAAAGGTGATAGAATTAGGTCGTACATATCCAGACTGCCAACATTTTCCTGTCCTCATCTTATATTTTACAAATCTCTTAAACTATGCTGACAGCAAAACACGTACACATCCACACATGTGGCTAAGTAGCACCAAATGTTCCCTGAAAAGGAAAACAAATTAATTTCAGATTAGAGGCCCTCCACAGGTGGTCACTGGATATTGGATAAGTGCATAAACCGAGGAAGAGGATGGTAATTTGACCAGATGTGCGTGTTTGTGTGTGTTGTTCGAAATGTGGAAGTAACATTTTGACCCACCAGCTGGTTTGAAGTGGGTACATAGAATTTAAACCTATAACCGGTCACATTACCACAAATCGAGTTAATGTAGCCACAGACTCCACATCAGTAGAAATGCTATAGCAACTTTTGAAATGTTAGAGAATTGCAGATATAAGGGAAGTTTAACTAAATGGGTTCAAGTTAACTAAAGGTACGCACAACATACTCTATAACATTAGATTTTTGAGTGTTAATGCAGTTTAATGGATTTATTGTGTTATTATCATTATTACCAGTGATTAAAGTGGCAAAAAAGTATTTTCTGTTACCTTTGATGTGACTTAATTACAGTAAACTAATCACTCCAATATAGTGCATCACTGTAAACTTTATTCTAGTTCTGATAACTGCACTAAATTGCCTTGTATTTTCATGCAACCTTTAATGACACAAAATTGGTATATTCCACTCGGCCAGTTCAGCTAATAATCATAATAGATCCAATCTCCCAGAAACTCTGAATTAGGACATCACATCTAAAATTAAAATTCCAGTCGAAAACATTTCAGTGGCTGAGCAGTGCTTTGCTTTGAAACTAATTGCTCCAGCCCACTTTAACCTGTGATTGCTACGAGTAAAAGTCATAGTTAAGTGCTTAACACATTTGCTTGGCAAGCAAAAGGTTGCTGGTTCAAATCCAGCAGGTGACATAAATCCCTGTGGCATTTCACCAGAAAGGCCATCTGGCATAAAATGCTGCCAAATCAAATGTGCAGACCTAGCTGGTGATGAGGAGTAAGCCACTTGTAGCGTTTGTTTCACCACATCTGTCCTCTAGCAACTGCAAAGTATCTTTTTCTCAGTGTCTACAAGGATGGACATTTATGTTGAACAGAAACAAAACAGAAAATGATTTAAATGTGTGTGACGAGGCCTGGGGTGATGAAACGTAGCCAACATATGTTTTGAGTCCAAGAACTTAAAGAGAAATCCATCCAAATGTAATCTTTCGTTTACTTTGGCTGTGATATGCAGCACTTTTTTGACCTTGCTGACATCTGCTGTAGCACAGTACATTTGGTCTAACTCCTCGCTATTTTTCTAACAAAAACACAGAAATCCTGTTATTTCGCTTTTTCCGGTTTCTCTACCCACAGGGGAGGCAGCACCCAGACAGGCCTGGCTCTGAAGTACATCCTCAGGAAGGGTTTCCCAGGCGGCCGTAATTCCTCCAGTGTGCCTCGCATTGTCATCCTGATGTCAGATGGGAGATCTCAGGGCAACTCGGTGCTGGCAGCCGCTCAGCTCAAAGACACAGGCGTGGTTTTGTTTGCTGTGGGCTTGCGCTACCCCAAGTATGTTTGACAGCTCCACAATAAACTTTCCCAATAATAATTCATTGAGGTATGTGTACATTTCTTTATATACTAAGCCATCTCTGTATGTTTTCAGATGGGAGGAGCTACACGCTTTAGCCAGTGAGCCAACAGAAAGCCACGTCTTCCTCGCCGAGCACTTCCATGATGGTGTCAATGGCCTGTACACAACACTGAGCACGTTCTCTTTCTGCAACGCCACACCTGCAGGTTGGACTTTCCACTTGCAATGATTTGTGCTAGTTATTTAAAGAAGTAAATCTCTAATGTCCTTGTTTTGTGCTGCACTACCCCCTTTTTTCTTCTCCCTTATTCCTCAGTGTCAAGTCTCCTTCTAACCCCTGTCTCAACCCTGTTCTCCAGGCTGTCGGATGGAGACATTTCCCTGTGAGAGGAAGACATTGGAGACAGTTAAAGAGCTGCAGGGGAACTACATGTGTTGGAAAGGTTCCAAAGGCTATTCCCCATACACATCTCTCTGTCCCTACTACAGGCAAGTGTTTTAAGGTTTTACTTTCAACTGTTGTAGCTGCAGTATACAGTACTGTGCAAAAGTCTTGAGCTTCTTCTCATTTCTTTATACCTTGCTAGGAATGTTGGTGCAGTGGTTTATTTTAACATGTGCATAAATGGAAATACAACAAAAACACGGCCTGAAGTCTTATAGGCAAGAAATGTCACACTTAAGTTTTGTGTCATGTGTCACGACTTGCTCGGTTTTCTTTTCCTATTTCTTAATGATGTGATTTTGAGACACTGCTCATCTGCTGTAGACAGTTGTTTGTTTACTTTTTTAGATGTGTCGCTATACAACATGCTAATTTCTCTGTGTAGAGACAACACGTTCATGGGGTGGCTCGGGACGTTTGCACAGCACTGTATAGTTTCCTAATATGATCTGTTTTGGACGTTGCATTGGATCTAAGTGTGTAACCCCCCATTGCTCAATGAGCCACAAGACAGCAGTGGAACGGGGTAACTCCCATGTGTTAATGTGCTGTGTCAGTGTGAGGGTGTTAATAAAAAACAAGCTACAGCAGTGTAATTCTTTCAAACCCTCCCAGGCAAAATTAAAATAGCCTTTGACAAAATTAATTTCACACAACATTGCAACTTTACCACAGCAAAATGGCCCGAGGCAAGTGGAACTAGACCATTACACTCAAGGTAAAACTATTTTTTTTTTAAAGCACAGAAAAGAAGTAAGGTGTGTAGCAATTCACATGAATGGCAAATCCACCTGAGCTGTAAAATGCCTTTTATTATATTAATTAGGTTATTAATTGATGGGTGGGGCTCAGGGAATGTGTTTCTGTTACCTTATGGGGTTCAAGCAACTGTTTAAAATGCTAACAAAATATTTTCAATTTTGTGTTTTACAGGTACAGCAAGGTTTATAAGAGACACCAGACAGTCTGCCATAGAACAATTTGTCCAGGTAACAACCTCATCTTCCCTCTTTCATTCCTTCTGCTTCTGCTTGTTACTTCTCTTAGATGCTATTTCTGCAGCTCACGTTCTTCGTCTCCCTCTCCGCTGTAGATCCCTGTGACTCTCAGCCATGCCTGAATGGTGGAACATGTGTATCAGAAGGTTCAGAGGGCTACCACTGCGTGTGTCCTCCTGGCTACGGAGGAGACCCACACTGTGGTCAGTACAGTGGCTGATTACATGCTAAGGTTATGTCAGATCTTACACTGCAGAGAGCAAAATAACCAAACTGTCCGTTCCTTCTCAGCTCCGGCGTTATCGCTGGACTGCTCTGTAGATCTGCTCTTCCTGCTGGAGGGCTCTACCACACTCACCTTGGAAGGCTTTCTCCGCCTCAAGTCCTTCTTAAAGCGCTTCCTGCAGACTGTGATTGGATCTAACAGCCCCAGCAAGGTCGGCCTGGCGGTGTTTGGCGGGGAACCACGAGTCGAGGCCCAGGTTGGCAAGTTCAAAGGAAACCTGAGGAGTCTTCTTAAGGCTGTGTACTCGCTTCAGCTAATTGGTGGTGTAGCAAACACAGGCCAGGCCCTCCGCTATGTTACTCGCCATGGCTTTATGAGCACGCCGGTCTTTGCCGACGTTGCGGATGACCTTCCTCGTGTGGTGGTGCTGCTCACTGCCACTCCTGCCGCAGACGAGGTGGTTGAGTCGTCTAAATATGCACGAGACAGAGAGATCTTCCTGATAGGAGTGGGACCTGACAACTTAAAGTGGCAGCTGAATAACATCACAGGAAATCCACAGAGGACCCTCACCTACTCATCCCCTGATAGGCTCGCTTCCAAGATCCCTGAGCTGAGGGCCAAGATCTGCAGCGTGGATACACAAGGTACTTGATCTGATAGATATGCTGAATATGTTGGAGCATTAATGCCACCTTTAGGTCAGGTACTACTGAAAGGATTCCACATAAAAAAATCCAATTGGCTATGCATATTCTTTTTTTTCTTTTCTTTCCAGGTTGTCTGGGTCAAGCTGTAGATCTGGTGTTTGCCCTGGATGCTTCAGGTGGCGTGGGCCGTGATAACTTTGGCAGCCTGCAGGACTTTGTGCGCAGCGTCACTGTCCAGTTCGACATCAACCGTGATGTGGCTCAAGTGGCCCTTGTGGCCTACAGTCGGAGAGCCACCACTGTTTTCAAGCTGGACACGTATGAGACTGGTTCTTCCATCATTCAAGCTGTAGGTGACGCCAAGTACGTGGGTGGCGTGGCTTCGACGGGTGGGGCATTGCTCCATATCCACTCTAATGTTCTCACCATAGCTAATGGCGCACGGCCCGGAGTGAACAAGGCTGTAGTAGTGGTGACGGATGGCACCGGTGGGGATGATGCTGTCGTACCGGCTCAAAAGATAAGAGACAATGGAGTCTCAGTGCTTGTGGTTGGCATCGGAGATGTGCAGAGGGAGACGCTGATGCAGATTGCCGGTGCAGAGGAGCACATGATCTCAGTGCCCTCTTATGAGGATCTCAAGTACTTCGAGGATGTACTGGTGCAGATGTTGTGTTCAGGTAACGATGCAGGGGAACTTGTCTTTTACAAAACCTCCCAAAACTGTTTTCTTTTTCTGTTGATAGGGAACTGTTGTGAACCAGATCTGCCAAAAACAGTTTTTCTCCTTTTTCCTTCACTCAGACTTTTTATAGACCTGTAAGATAGTTTATTTTAAACTTTACACATGAAAAATAATTGGCTGCTTTGTGCTGATTCCTTCCTTTCAGAGGTGAAGAAACCAGTTAACCTGTGCAAGCCTAACCCATGTATGAATAATGGGGTCTGCATCTTGTCAGAAGGGAGCTTCCGCTGTCAGTGCCAAGGCTATGAGGGGCCACACTGTGAAAGAAGTCAGTGGCATTCATAAAAGTTTTCTGTCCATATATCCTCATTTTATAATTTTAATAGCTTCCAAATTTTATTTTAATGTCAGAGTCTCTTCTATTTTTTTCTTAAAACTTGTTTGTCTTGTTAAACTTAAGTGCAAAGATAATCGTCCAAATCCAAACTGATTTAGGTATAGATATCCTGATATAGCTTTTGATCCCATATCAAGAGCTCACAAATTAAACAGTAAATGAATAGAATTAGTTACAAGTCATGAGTTGTTGTGTGGTTTGATTGTAGGAAGCAGCAGGTCTTCATCCAGAGGGGATCTTCCCCGACCTGCTGGCCTGAGGAGGAAGAGCAGGCAGAGGAAAAACCACCAGGAGCTTCTGCATCGCTACAAACTACACCGTCGGAGACATACTCCCTGACACGCCCTGCACTTATAAACACAAAACATACACTGAACATATGAACACTTAAGAACCGAGGATGTTTGCGCGTGCACAGAGGAGCAAAGGGAAATCTAAACGTGTTAATGTTGCTTTGTTTTTTTGCTTCAGGGTTTACAGCTGCACACAGCGTCTGCAAGTGCTTTGTATGTATCTGTACTGCTGTATTCATTTGTATGTTATTACTTTTTACCAGTTCTCACTGTGCTCACTGTTGAGCAAATGTCTCAACATGGTTCTTTTGTATTTAAAGGATATAAACTTTTATATTATTATTCGGTGTCAGAATTGTATAATTTTTAATGCATAATCATCACAACTTTATTTTTTCGCATAACCAAAAAGGTCCTGCCACTCCCTCTGTTTACATTTTTTAATTTTACCCTCCATATTTTTACACTTAAATCTACTAAGCTGGTTGAGGTTCTTAAGTAGAGATCATTTGGAAGAAAAAAGCACGTTCATCTTGTAAAATATTCCAGTAAGGAGTGAAATAATTGAGGATTTCAAGAGAAGGTGGCAAAGGTGGCAAATTTTGAATAAAGTGATGGGAAGGTATCTGAAACAAAAATGTGTCCCCTTACAGACGTAAAGACTTCCTTCACGTTATAGAAAAATTAGACATTTTTATAAAACAATAAATAAAAATCAAGTCCATATTTTGTCAGTATATTTTTATTTGAATAAAAAGTGCATTTTTAGCTAGCAATACAAGCCCAAAGGCTGAATAATGGTGTAAATATATTTACATCTTGGCTACCAGCATATATGAACCAAGCTACAATCTGTGTACAGAGCGGCTGATTTAGTAAGGGGGCCTCTGTCTCGAACTTCAGTGGTTTTTAATTTCAACGTTTTAAAGTTTAAATGCATTTCTTACACTGGCCAAAATGCTACTTCATCACTTCCCTCCCTTTGCAAATAGAAACAAACTTTAAAAAGTCATTGAACGTAAGATTATATCCAGTGGTATCCAAGAACACGGTGTGTGCCTCTGTGGGACTGGCTCATCATAGTCTTGACAAAGTGATTTGGTTGAAGGGCACAGGGAGAAGGGAGGATCGATTAAAATGTCTGCTCATTTGGTGGTTCAGAATGTGGTGATGACCGACATAAACTTTCCTCTTAGGTTGTTGATTTTTTCTCCCATTCCTACGAATATAAAAAGAAATAGAGCTACCAATTATAATATGTCTGTCAAGATAAGATGTTGACATTGGTGCTTTCTGTGTAAATAAGAATCTCACCTTAGCTTTCTGTAGGACGTTGCCTTTTGTGGTCATCATGGAGGTGGGTCTGGCTTTCAGAGCAGATGCAGAATTGACCGGGGAAACTGAATCTGCGTTAACGTTGCTGTTGGAGGGTTGGGAAGAAGATGATGGTGACGATAACGATGATGACGACAACGATGACGACGATGATGATGATACCTGGGGAGAGCCTATCGTTGCTGCTTTAGGCTGAGGGTAAAAAAGCAGCAAGGTGGTTAAAGTTCACATTTCAAGCATCATGCACTGATTTGGAAAACACAGAAAACATTTAGCAGATGGATTCTGAGGTTTATAGAAATACACACTAACCGTTGGCGTGTCCTGGAGGCTGCTGTCCAGTGTGGTTCCCAGCGTGAAGGGCCCTGACTCCACTTTCTTCAGATTCTCTTTCACTTCTACCAACTGTAGCTCCACCTCCACCCTGTGCTGCTCTGCCTCTCGGCACTCCTCCTCCTTCTGCTTCAGCCGGGCTTCCAATGAGGCCTGCTGCTTGGGATCTGAGGACAACAAACTGCTGTCACTCCCACTGTGACCGGTGTAAATCTTTGAGTCACACGGACAGTGAAGGTGTACCTTGGCAGGTGCTGAGCTCCTCTTTGATTTCCCTCTTCTCTTTCTTGAGGTTTGCCAGACTGATTTTCACCTCCTCTCTCTCTTTCTCCAGACGATCACGGTCGTCGATGTAGCGCCGCATGTCTGCCTCTGTGCGGTTCTTGCCCAGTTTTATCTCAACTGCACCGGGGCATCCTGGTAATGGAGCATTTATAATTTTTGAGGTTATAGAGAGATATAATCAATAAACACAAAACCTCCTAACTTGCCCAGATCTTACTTATTACCCCACTACAAAGCTGTGCTCCTGACTGTAGAGGACGCAGGCTGTCACTAGAGGGAGCCATGGTTATGTAATAGTACAGAATAGGAGGCAGGTGTCAAGTAAAGTAATAATAGCTTCACTTATACTTCTAACATATCTGCTTCATGATGAAAAGCTGTTGAATATATCTATAAAAAGGTGAGTGTTGTGATATTAAAAAGAAGAGAGCTTGCTTGCTATATCTTTTTTTTATATATACAGAACTCAGCAAACCCATTTGTCCTGACCTATGGTATGTGCCTTGGGCCGTGCAGGTTGTGGGCTACGAGGACTTGCAGCAGCAGTGTGAGATGTTGGACCCTTGAGGATGTGTCCACCAAAGGAATTGAAGGACTGTGTGGCTCCCAGGCTGGTCTTCTTAGTGGTCTCTTGGCTCTGGGTTGAGGTCTTGATTGGTTGAGCTTGTGGCTGTGATGGAGTGGGAGTCTGGGCTCGTTCTTGTTCTGGTTTGCTGGTAGCAGAGGCTAAGTTTGTCCCATTTAATGCGGGTATTGAATCTGGCTCAGTATTGTTAGTTGACGTCCCCTGCAACCAAAAGATGTGCAAATTATTAATGTAGAAATTAAAAAAAAAATTTCTAGAGAAAGGTTTGAGGTTGTCAATAAACTCTTATTTCCTACCTCTTTAACTTGAGAAGAGGAGTCCTTCTGCTCATCTGCTTGTATTAGGGAATTTCTCGAAGCTTCTTTAGGGGAAACTTTACCTCCAGAGGAGGTATGAAGGAAAGAGCGCACAGGGACAAGGTCTAGGTAAATCCTGTTTTCAGAGTTTTGTTCTGTACCCTGTGCGTCTTTGGCATTGTCTTGTGAGCATGTTTCATTAACTTTCTGGAGACTGTTGCCCTCGCAGTTTGTCGGGCTATTCTCCTCAGCATCCTGTATGACACGAGAGGAGGAAATTAGAAGGTGGCTAGCGGCCAGATGACAGAGTCAATATTAAACTGAAAGTTAAAAATCTCCAAACATTTTGTCAGGTTTCGTGACAGCGTACCTCTGGGTCAGCTATAGAGGCCACATCATCGTACAGATCATCAGAATTGTGGGAAATAGAAGGTAGCGTGTCTATGTAGGTGTTTGGCTCTGAATACCTCCTCTGCATCAAGCTAGAGAGACACACAACAACAAATAGAAGTCTCAGTTTAACCTTAAGCAGTGGTAGTCCTCTCCGAAAGCTCAGACTTCAGTTTTAAAGGGGTGGCTGTGGCTTGAGAGGTAAAGCAAGCCGTCTTCCAATCAGAAGGCTGGTGGTTTGACCCCTGGCTCCTCTATTCTGCATGTCATTCTAAGGGAAGATAAGTTTCCCTTGATGTATCCATTAAAGTGCGAGGGTGTGAAATGTTAGATTAAAGGTGATTTGGCAAAGAATAAAGCACATATGTGTGAATGGGTGAATGACTCTTGTAGTAAGAAAGTGCTTTAAATGCTTAAATAGACTAGAAAAGCGGTGTTTAATCACCGGTCCATTTAAAGCGAAGTTGGACCAAAGATCAATGCATGATAAATGAGGAGTATTTCAAACTGTGAATGACGCAAAACTGCTCTACTAAAGTCCAAGAATAAGATATGGAGCTGGAAATCTGCATATCAGGTCCTTTTTGAGGTGAAGAAAAGCGAATAACTTACTATAAGGAAGTCCTTGCAGCATTGACAATAGTGGAGATCCTCTCAGCATTGACGTAGTCGTATGTCAGCTCCTCTGGATCTGTTTTGCTTCCTGTCTGTGACAGCAAGAGTCCCAGCCAGTGACCCATATCTGCTGATGTCTTAGCCTGGGAGGGGATGGAAAAGAAAAGGACAAGCATTCACTACAAACCATGCACTTGCAACATTGTGGGTTTTTTTAAATCCTCAGAGTTTAATTTGAATGCCATTTTTAATTAATGAAATGATTGCTACAGCACCATTTCCAAGCAGCGGTTCTCTGAACTAAACTTTAAGAAATGAACTGTACACGCTGAGCTAATAGACTTAAGAAGAAAGAGCTGCTTTTAGGATTTAGGATTTTAAAACAGCTTCTTAAGAATTCTCTATTGAGAAAGTAACTGCACTGCAACTACACAACACATACAACTAAGTCAGTGCATTGAATATACAGTGAGACTGAGGCATGTAAAACAACCTGATATGATGTGTTTACTGCCTTTTATTATCTTGGGAGATTCAAACATCTTGCCTAATTAGAAGGTTAACTCATACTATGGCAAAATAAAAGGGCAAACAAGCAAAAAAAACCTTACGACAAGAAGGAAAAAGGAAGACCACATCCCTCAAAAGTAAAAACTGAATTCCATTGCCTATGACCAAACGCACTGCAGCTGGGTGGTACTGGAAGCTTAATGAAAAAGGGTGTAGCATTAGTCCCCCAAAAGCCCAGTACATCCACACCCTTTACACAAAGACGCACACTCACATATGTACATATGCACCCACACCCACTCGAGCTCCCAGACCACCCTTGCGTGCGCACCATATATTACATACTCTGTCTGATGTCAGCAGAAATTGAGTTTCAGATGAGAACATGTTTGTGTTGAGGGTACCAAGAAGCAGCTGTGCATCTTTTCTCATTTTGCTGACTCGGTATTTGCTTTATTCTCACACGTTTAAAACCCGGCCAGACATTTGAGCACACTGCTTAGAGCTACGCAGTAACCCCTAAGTAAGCTCTCATTTGAGCCATGCATGAGCTGCAGACAGGAAACATGCTGTATGTACATGCGATATCATGGTCTATTTTCAATAGACTTTGGTTAAACTTTGAGCTTGCAGCACACCACTGTTCCACTCCTGACTAACTGAAACCTGCGTGGTTGGGTTTCCACTGGGCGCAAACAATTGACTTTGCGTGGTAACAAAGCCTCCAAACCCCCCTACGAACATTTAAATGTAGAAAACATAAACCGCTGATCTACCTCTAGTGTTGCCATCTGTGTGCCATCCATGTCAATCCGAAAGGAGTATAGGTGCTCTGGGCTGGGGTCAGGCAAAACACTGCAGCCCTCTAGAGTCACAGCAGGTTGGGTCACCTTGTTCTTGCCCTTGTCTTGGTAAAACCACAGCTGTCCATTCTTTATAAGACACCAGCAGGTCCGCCACTGACTGTTCACCAGTACATTGAGGTAGCCTGAAAGAGGATGGAAGAGAATCAAATCGAATCAAATCAAAATTTATTTATGAGCACATTTAAAAACAACACAGGTTGAGCCAGAGTGCTGTATATAGTAGAGAAAATAGAAAACATACATAGTAATTACTATAAAGGACTAGTCATAATTAAAAGCTGGAAAGTACAAATGTGTTTTCAACCCAGTTTTAAAAATGCCAAGTGTTGGCAACGACCTAATGTGAAAGGGCAGACTGTTCCAGAGTTTGGGTGCAGCGATCGCAAAAGCTCGGTCACCTCCGTTTTACCGTCTAGTTCTGGGGATAGTCAGAAGCAACTTATCAAAAGACCTAAGGGCTCTACTTGGATTATAATTTGTTAAAAGGTCTGAGAGGTAAGATGGAGCTAATCCATTTAGAGATTTAAAGACAAACAGCAAAATCTTGAAATCGATCTACAACGTACTGGTAACCAGTGTAAACGTGCCAGGATTGGGGAGATATGATTGAATTTGCGAGTGCCTGTCAGGAGTCAGGCCGCCACATTTTGAACTAACTGCAAATGCAGAAAACATAAATAAGAAGTTTTCTTTTTGCAAAGAAAACAAGTACTGAAGTCTCAAAAGCTCACACTGCGTGGCTTTAAGGTAATTCCACTTGACTGAACGAAATCTTTATTTACTTGATGTGATAAACCTCTCAATTTATACTGATTGAGCTTAAACCAGTGCTTACAAATTGCTGTCATATAATCTCATTTGTTGCTGAAAACCAACAGTCTGCTATAGAGGATGCATATCATTATGGACTAAATGATTATCATCCAGTAGTACTAACATATATCACATGAAAGATTTCTGACAGAACATCCACTTTAATTTGTATATAACACAGGGGAGGAACAGAGACGATGCTCTTTTGTATGTCTTGCATACAATCTACTGTTATCTGGACCAACCAAAACGATATGCATGCGTTATGTTTATCATGAGGTGGGTTGAGTCCTTTTTGGCTGGCCGATCACACGGTGCTAGAGTGCATGGTGCTATTATTACCACTGACACCAGGAGCCCACAGGGGCGTGTCATATCTCCAGTTTTATTTACTTGGTGCGCTAACAAATGTAGGACTTACTTATCTGATGATGCAGTTAATGTTAATTTGAAAATATTATGGATATCGTGGATATGTGGATTAGTTGTGTCATGCTAGTTTTCTTTAGTTAAATACCAAGAAAATGAAGGTGGGTGCATCAACAGGTAGCTTTTAGTGACGGCTATAATAAAGTTACTTTAAAGACACTAAAAAGCTACTTTTCTCTACTTATTCACAGCAGACAGAGCCACATGTTCGATACTTCGAGTTTTTACATCAGCTGTCCTTCCTGAACCAACCACAAAGAAATTTGTCTCCTCTCCTGGAAAACTGGTGATCTCCTGCTTGTTACTACAAGGGGCAGTGATTGATGAAAATCTGCAACTGTGATGTCTTTGTCATTGTGGTTGTATTCATCTGACGGTGAGATATAAGTGGAATTATTGAAAGTGTAGTAAATGTTACTACTACAATATATTTACCTTAGGGATGTCAAAGTCGTCTTTTTATATTACAAGCCATATGTAACTCACTTTGATACTAAGTGGCCAGACAGTGAACCTCCCCTTTCTGCCAGTGTACAGAAATTTAACTACACATTTAATCACTAACATATCCTAATGTAAGAAAAAAGTACGTCTCAGTTTTTTCCACAAAATAAAGAAATGCTGCCGGAGTAAATGAAAGAAACTGTTCAGCATGACTCTGAGTGTAAAATGTAAGAAATAAATGTGTTAAATTCCAGAAAAATATTAAAGAATTAGAGTGTTTCTGTTAATTAACAGAAATTTTCCTTTTTTCCTTTTTTTAAATAGACATTTGTATAGTCAACCTTGAAAAAACAGACAGGAGTTTTCTGTTAATTAATTGTAAATGTAAAGTATTACTTAATTACACTTTTTTAGCATGAATGGCTATGAGGAAGGTCTTTGATAGTAGGTAAAACTGTAAAACTTGTTAAAAATACATTTAAAAGCTCAATAACGTATGTCCTCCTTCACATTTTCCAACGACATCCTGTTGGCCAGATTGGAGTCTTTGCTGGGCCGATTCTGGCCCCTGGGCCTTATGTTTGACACCCTTGCCTTAGACCTTCATTAGACCTCTCATGCCGGTACAAATGTGATCCTGCAATTAAAGCAACAAACTTTGAACTTTGAATTAAAGTAGATTTCTGCGAACCTGAGGTGTCGACACATTTCTCTGGGCTCTCGAGTGCGGAGGGTTTTTTCTTGCCGATGTTCATTAGGTTGCTGAACATTAAACCTGCACCATATTTTTTCTTCACTGTGGAAAAGAGGAGAAGAAGGACGACAAACTGTGAGACTATTAAATAAAAACACCCTCTTCTTGAATATGTGGAGCACAGAAGATAAAAGGTAACACCCCAAAGAATAGCTTACCATCTTTGCTTTCTGGTGTTTCGGCATGGCTATCTGTGCTGCTGCCGCTCTCTGAAGCCACAGAGTATCTCTCACTCAGCTCTCCCTGTGGGTTCACAGCTATATTTTAGTCATTTTGAAATCTTATCAAAAGTCTCATCAAAAGCATGATGTTTGATCACAACCAGTGCACCTTAGTACAAATAAGCCTTGGGGAGTCAGACACAGTGTGTTGCGGGTCACAGCTGTCAGCCGGCTTGGGACTGAACTCTTGAATAACCTGGAGCAAAAATAAGATGTCCTCATTTTGATATTGCAAAAAAAAAAAAATAACCCTCAAATGATCTTGAAAGTAAGTTACTATGAATGTGTTACCTTCAGCCACTGCTCAGTCTGCTCTTTGCTCTGCAAGCCCAGGACAATGGTCTCCCCACCCACGGGTATAATCTTCAGCTTGTGCTCTTTCCTCTTTAACTGCTTCTCTTTGTAAACAACACTGCAGCCCAGCAGACTCACATCCAGCAGAGGTGTCTGCTCCTTGGAGCTTTTATAGCACTGAGAGGGTCAGAGTCAACACGCAAGCTTAGTGACGGGTGTCGTTAAAAATGAATTATTGTCCTTTAATTTTAAGTGTACACTGACCAAAACAAGCTAAAAGTTAAATAGTAAATGTTTTCAACCAATCAGGGTTTAGAATAATCAGCAGATTTGTTCAGTTACCGGGCAGTGTTCTCAACTATGAACCATAAACAACCTATATAACAACAAAGTAGAACTTCTGTATGTGTTTATTGATTTAATTCATATTAGTTAATATTTTTACAGGAGATATTTTAAGAAAGTAAAAATAGACACATGCAAACTTCATGCCTTAGGTAGCCTGTTAAAAAAAGTGTTTAGAGGTAATTACCCTGGGGAAACACGTAAGTAAACATAGCAGGCAGATATAAATGCATTTGCCTTTTAATACCAAGAAAAATATAAAAATATAACAGGTTGGTTTCAGGGGAAGTTGAGTATCTTTTGTAACAGATCTATTTCTTGAGAGCTGTTTGTTCAGCGCTTGCTATTCAGAATCTCTGGTAGCTATCAGTTGAACTGTTTAAAACTAAAGCCTATACACAGGTTTGCTAGCATTCAAAATATTACTGGGATTATACAGCACCCTATAATTTCGTCAGCTAATTTGGTTTAGACTTTTTTCTTCTATGTGTCATAACACAATCATAACACGCAATATCATAACACAAAATCTCACTGCAGCGCTAATACAGTCATTTACCCACCAGCAGACGATGGTCTTTGATAACACAAAGCTGTTTGGCCCACTGGCCAAGCCATTTCTTCCTCCACAGGAAAGCACAGATGCGAGCATCTTTCATCAGCTCAATAGATGCCTCTGCTGATGGCCACTGGTGCTGAGCTGACGACGACTTCTCTCTGGTCACTTCCTCCTCATCGTAGGACTCGTATGAGCTGCTTACTGCCTCTCCATCATCTAGGACGGGCAAGCAAAGCAAAAGATTACAGCACTGCATGGGCTACAAGGGATTAAAAAATGACAGGGTGTAGAAAGCAAGGATTAGGGGAAGCAAAAATTGTGCGATGAGAGTGAATGAAAAAGAAAGTTAATCTCTGTTTTCTGGACCTTTATGACTTTCTTGAATGAAAGAAGTTTTCCTAAAGCATTGAGCAAACACACATTTTCAGTACTTATGGTAAGCAGCCAGGAAAATGATGAAACAAAAGTTACGATGAAAGGGAAAATAATTAACTGCAATGAATGTAATGAAACTTCTTTACATGCACTGCGCTGATAAAACTGGACAACGAGCACGTGGACATGCTGGCTTCCCAATTTGAATTTTTGATTTATGCAATTGCTTACATTCATGCCACACACACAAACAAACAAGTCCTAGCTACCCCTGGTGATAACAGCATAGACCACACTGTCAGAGCTGTACTCTCGTATCCAGGGCCCTGAGCGGTGGCCAAAACAGTCCAGATCTACACAATATCAAAGGAAACAGGAGGAAGAAGAGCAACACGGGAAGATTGGACAGAAAATAATGCCTTTAAATAATAATCATAGAAAAAGATTTAAAAAAAAATAAAAATAAAACTTGTACCCTTTATCTACATATGTGTATTCATTATTGCATTCTGTTTGGCCTATTTACATTTTCAAATACATTCACAGGCCACTTCATTTCTTCTTTAAAGCTGCCTTAATTTTTTTTGGCATAGATTCAACAAGGTGCTGGAAACATTCCTCAGAGATTTTTGTCCATATTGACATGATAACATCACAGAGTTGCTGCTTGTTGGCTGTATATCCGTGATTTAAATCTCTTGAGACCTGGTGACTGAGGACTCCATCTGAGTACAAAGAACTCATTGTCGTGTTCCAGAAATCAGCTTATCTGAGCCTTGTGAGATGGTGTGTTATCCAGCTGGAAGCAGTCATCAGAAGATGGCTACAGTGTTGTCATAAAGGGACGGACATCGTCAGCAACAATACTCAGAAGGCAGTGGTGTTTAAAATATGGTCAGTTTATACTAAGGGGTCCAAAGTGTGGCAAGAAAACATGCCCCACATCATTACGCCATCACCACCAGCTGGAAGGATGGGTCTACTTTCATGTTGTTTGTGCCAAATTCTGACCCCACCATCCGAATATCACAGTAGAAATGCAGACGCGTCACACCTGGCAACATTGTTGTCCAATCTTCCTTTGTCTAATTTTGACAACAAGCAAGTCCAAAGTGTAGCAGTTTTCATTTATATCTGACAGCAGTGAGACCCGGTGTGGTCTTCTGCTGCTGTAACCCAAAAGATGCTCTTCTGCATGCCTAGGTCATAACAAGTGGATGTTTACTGTTGCCTTCCTCTCATCTAAAAACAGTCTACTTTGACCCCAGTTAAGCATTTTTGCACTGAGAACTACTGCTCACAGGCTATTTTATCTTTTTCAGATGATTCTTTGTACACTCTAGAGCTAACCGTGTGAAAAAATCAGCAGTCGATTAACAGTTTATGGAAACCTGACAGGCCTGTTTGACAAAAACAACCATGCCATCATTGAAATTAACTTAAACTGCCTTTCGCCCCAATTCTGACCATGTCGAGACTATATGCAGAAGTAATGTGTGGTATTGGCTGGTTAGATATTTTCATTAACACGCAGTTGAACAGGTGCACCTAATGAAGTGGCCACTGAGCGTATATCATTATTTTTATTATTATTATTTATTATTATTATTTTATTTTATTTTTTCTGTTCTCAAACTGTTCTCCCATAGGAGCTCAGTCTGGGTGGAGCTTTTTCTCCTCCCCTCACCTCATGTTGTGTATTT